>JXTC01000683.1:107127-118338 GCA_002914845.1 Trema orientale
GGCATGCCTCAACTAAATGGTGTTGCTGAAAGAAGAAATAGGACAATTTTGGATATGGTTAGGACGATGCTCAGTTATTCACAATTACCCACATCTTTTTGGGGTTATGCCTTAGAAACTGCTATGTAACTGCTGAATAGAGTTGCTTCTAAGTCAGTACCTAAGACACCATTTGAACTATAGAAAGGACATAAACCTAGTTTATATCATATCCATATTTGGGGTTGTCCAGCATACATGCTGAAAGGAAAAACGACTAAGTTGGAATCGCGATTTGAATTGTGTCTATTTGTGGGTTACCCAAAAGGAACAAGAGGATATTATTTCTATAGTACTGAAGAAAAGAAAGTGTTTGTGAGTACAAATGTCACTTTCTTGAAAGAAAACTATATAAAAGATTTCAAACCCAAAAGTAAGTTAGTTCTTGAAGAATTAACTGATGATGTTATCAGCTAATCTATAAAAGATAAGATTGAGAACGCACTTAGGAAAGATAAATCACTTGAACTCAACACACATCGGATCCTCGTCGTAGTGGGAGAGTTATGAGACAACCTGAAAGATACTTGAAAATAAGAGAGTCTTGTGACCAAGAATCTGATCCTTATACCTACAATGAGGCAATGGATGATGTTGACAAAGATATCTGGCAAAAGGTAATAGAATCTGAAATAGAGTCCATGTACTCTAATAAAGTCTGGGAACTTGTAAATCCACCTGAAGGGATAAAACTCATTAGGTGTAAGTGGGTCTATAAGAGAAAGAAGGGAAAAGATAGGAAAGTGGAGACTTTCAAGGCAAGGTTAGTTGCAAAGGGCTATACACAGAAGGAAGATATCGACTATGAAGAAACCTTCTCTCCTGTTGCTATGATCAAATCTATTTGTATACTTTTATCTATCGCTGCATCTCTTGATTATGAGATATGGTGGACATCAGGACTGCATTCCTGAATAGCAATCTTGATGAATGTATATATATGATACAACCAGATGGATTCGTTGAAAAAGGCCAAGAAAGAAAAGTTTGTGAACTTAAGAGATCTATTTATGGACTCAAGCAAACATCTAGATCTTGGAACATAAAATTTGATGAAGCAATTAAATCTTATAGTTTTGAACGAAATATAGATGTACCTTATGTCTATAAAAGAATTCAGGATAATAAAGTGATTTTTCTAGTACTGTATGTTGATGATATTCTAATCATTGGGAATGATGTTGGATCATTATCATCAGTGAAAGTCTGGTTAGCACAACAGTTTGATATGAAAGATTTAGGTGAGGCTTACTATGTTCTAGGAATTCAGATTCTTTGAGACGGAAAGAACAAACTTATAGCTTTATCACAAGCTTTATACATAGATAAAATACTGGTTAGGTTTGCAATGCAGAATTCCAAGAAAGGTTTAATACCCTTTCGTAAAGGAATTACTCTGTCCAATGAGAATTCTCCTAAGACAGAAGAAGAGAAAGAACAGATAAGAAATATTCCTTATGCTTCGGCAGTGAGAAGTCTCATGTATGCCATACTTTGCACAAGACCAGATATTTGTTATGCTATTGGGATTATAAGTCATTATCAATTCAATCCAGGACCTGAACATTGGGGTGTTGTCAAGCATATTCTAAAGTATCTTCGAAGAACTAGAAATCATATGCTTGTATATTCTGGAGAAGATCTAACACATGTTGGATATACTGATTCAGATTTTCAATCTGATAAAGACTCTAAAAAATCAACCTCTGGTTCAGTATTTACCCTTAGTAGTGGAGCCATTATATGGAGGAGTATCAAGCAATCTTGTGTTGCGGATTTAACCATGGAGGCCGAATATGTGGTAGCTTCTGAAGCAGCTAAAGAGGCTTCGTAATTTTCTTATGGATCTCAAGGTAATACCTAGAGCACAGCAACCCATAACACTCTACTGTGATAACAGTGGAGTAGTTGCTAACTCTAGAAAGCCCAGAAGTCACAAGAGGAGAAAACACATAGAAAGAAAATATCATGTACTCAGAGAAATTGTTCAAAGAGGAGACGTGATAGTGACCATTAGTGAGCGAAAGAAGAAAATCTAAATCATCAATATTCGTAGCCATTGGAGATAGATGAGAGTCAAAAAGAACAGCAAACGAAAACAAAAGAGAAAGTCGGTGAAAACGGGAAGAAAGAAAAAAATAATAATAATTCCTCGCAGAAAGAGAGACAAAAACCACCCACGACCTCCATGAATCGACAGTTCAAAAGATAAAAACTAACATGAGACCGTTAGAATTATAAATACAATAACAATTTTTAATTGTGATGTTATTAATAAAGTTATAAAACAATACATATTTGGTCAATATTGACCAAGTAAACCAGTGTTTTAGCCCGGATAAATAAATCAATGAATTGCATGCTATCAGAATCAAATTAACTATATAAAGCATTAGACTCATAGGATTTTCTTGCCTAGCTAGCTACAAATATATTTAAAAATAATATGTGTATAGATAGAAAAATATAGCACAAGTAATATGCCAAATGGTATATATAGCTCAGTTTTACATTGAAAGGTCTCAAATTTTGAGTCGTGGATTAATGATTATATATGCAGGAGACTAGAAGCAGATAGGTTCTTCACAAGCTATTTTAATGAGGAGACTTACACGAAGAAGGGATTTGAATGGGTGAACACAACTGAGAGCCTCAAAGACGTAATTGACCGTCATTATCCCAAAATGACAGACCAATGGATGAATAGCGCCAGTGCCTTCTCAGTTTGGGACTCTCCTCCAACTCCTCCCAGTCCAATCCCACTCTATCTTCGCGTCAACTGGATATGATCAAAACTTCTTGCAAAAGCATTAATGTTAGTCCTTCTATATATATAGTAATATGATTTCAATATCTATTCTATATATATAGTAATATGATTTCAATATCTATTCTCTGATCATAGGTGATCGTGGACCCTTGTAATACTTGTTGCATATAATATTGTTTCATCGCCCGTTGTACTTGTGCGACATTCTTAAGTGTGTCCAACTTATTTTCACACTATGGTTCATCGCACACTATGGTTCATCGCCTGTTTCATGCGAGTATTAGACGTGTAATATGCACTATCAATAAATTCTTGTCTTTATGAGATTCATGCTTAAACAATATTAGAAGAAAGTAATATATATATATATATATGGGTAAGGTTTTAATGAAGATTTTTGTTTTTCCTCTATGAATAGGTACTTTAATTTAAAACATTGGATTTTGATCTACTGGCTATAATAATTGTGAAAATTAGGGAAAACACGGTATTTCACGCAAAATATTAGACATATACGGTGGTGTTGAGTTTTTGTTATTGTCGTACGGTTTTATTTGTGAAAATACCTTTTTTTTTCAAAAATTGGGTTTGCAACATTGAAAGGCCCTTTAGCCCGTTTACTCAGATATTAGTTGTTGTCGTAGAGCTGAGGGTTTCTTCTTCATCAAGGGTTTCTCCTTTAGCCCTTTTTACTCATATATTGTTGTTGTGGTAGAGTCAAGGATTTCTTCTTCTTCGAGGATTTCTTCTTCTGCTTCCATCTTCTTCTTCTTCCATCTTTTTATAATCAGTTGAGAGATTACGATGGTGCTCTGTTGTGGAGGATTGAATCATGGAAGTAGCTGGTGATAGTTGTTACTCGTCAGGGAATGTTACCGGTGAAGAAGAATCTCGTACTTCAAATTTGAAGATAAAATTGCCATTGAAGAGGAAGGAAATTTCAGATGAACAAGGTTCTTGAGACGAAGAAGGGATTTATGTACTTAGATATTTTTCTTTCAATCTCATCACCCAGTGAAGGGATTTGTGTAAAAAATTTCTAATCTAAGAGTTAGTTTCTCAATATACATGATTATTTGTTGAGAACCCCTCCAAAAAAAAATGGATTTTTATGATTAATCTAATAAATTTACCTGAATTACCTGGAACCAAACTCTATATGAGACAATGGTTTTGAGTCCCAACTTTCTTGCCAATTTGTAGAGCAAGGTTCGGCTCCCCATTAATGGAATTACATAATCTTGGTCTCCATTAAGGTCATAATTAGATAATTTGTAGACCATCACTATTATACATTAATTTAAGCATAATATATAACAAGTACTATATATATCTTTGGCTGTTTATTTTATTTTATTTTCGTCACCTATAAACTAAGACAGAATCTCCAGCTTTGATTAGTGATCCCACTATAGAGATTGTAGGCAATTCCACATCTAGATCTTTATAATACAATATGCTACACAATTAACATTGAAATTGATCATTACTTTCAAACTAAACAAATCTAATTATATATACATGTTACTTATGTGATGAATAAATGATACTTATAGTTAATGTAATGGTTACCGATTACTAATTTTCTAGATTTTTTTGTCATCTTCAGTAATGGGTTTCCAATTATTAGTTACCACTTATTGGTTACTGTCAACAAGAAACCAGATCTTTTTTTTTTTTGTTCAATTTTGTTTTTTTTTATTTTTTAAAAAATCAATAACAATAAAAACATATTTATATGACACCAAGAGAACATGATTTTATAGATGTACCTATAAAGGATTACCAGTTACTGATTTTCTAGATTTTTTCTTTGTGATCTTGAGTAACGAGTTTCCAGTTACCAGTTACTGGTTACTTTCAACAAGAAACTAGATCTTCTTTTTTGTTTCAATTTTTTTTAATAAAAAAATCAATAATAACAAAAGCAGACTTAGATGACACAAGGACAACCTGATTTTACAAATGTACTTGTAAAGGATTACAAGTTACTGATTTTCCAGATTTTTTTTTTTTTGTGATTTTAAATAACGGATTTCCAGTTACCAGTTACTTGTTATTTTTAACAGGAAACCAAACCTTTTTTTTTTTTTGGTTCAGTGTTTTTTTTAATAAATTCTATAACAACAAAAACATATTTAGATGACACAAAGAAAACGTGACTTTATAGATGTATCTGTAAAGGATTACCAGTTATTGACTTTCCAGATTTTTTTTCTGATCTTCAGTAATGTGTTTCTAATTGCCAGTTACTAGTTACTGGTTACTTTCAACAAGAAATCAGATCCCTTTCTTTAGTTCAGTTTTTCCTTTTCTGAAAAATTAATAACAACAACAGCAAATTTAGATGACATAAAGAGAGTCTGATTTTACAGATGTATCTCTAAAGGATTACCAGTTATTGATTTTCCTTTTTTTTTTTTTTTTTGCGATCTTGACTAATGAGTTACTAGTTACCAGTTATTGGTTACTTAATAAGAAACCGGATCCTTTTTTTCTTTTAGTTTTTTTTAATAAAATAATAATAACAACAAATGCATATTTAGATGACACAAAAAGAGCATGATTTTTCAAATGTACCTATAAAGGATTATCAGTTACTAATTTTCCAGATTTTGTTTGTGTTTCCGAGTAATGGGTTTCCTATTACCAGTTACTGGTTACTTTCAATAAGAAACTAGTTCCATTTTTTTTGTTTAGTTTTTTTTTTTAAATTAATAACAACTATAGTAGATTTAGATGACACAAAGAAAGCTTGATTTTACAGATTTTTTTGTGATCTTGAGTAATGAGTTTTCAGTTACCAGATACTGATTTCTTTGAACAAGAAACCAGATTAGTTTTTTTTCTCCTTATTTTTTAGTTTTTTTTTGCTTCTTTTCTAGTATTAGCTAATTATCATTTAATTGTTTCCAAGAGTTTGTTAACGATAGATACGTTATTTATTAGTAACTGGTTTTCAGTTAGCATTTACTTATAACCAAAACAAACGTGTCCATGATAACTCAATAAAGCTTTTGTTACTAATGATATATTGATATTGATATAATTGCTCATACCATTCCGATTTCTTCTCCAAAAATATGAATAAAAGGTAGCAAAATTGATTTCAATTTAACATTTCTAAATTTGGTTGTTCAATTGATATTCAAATTTAAAATTAAATTCAAGAACTTATCATTATCAAAATTTAACATACTAAAAATCAAGTAACATAGTTATTTTTTGTTGGGTCTTTTTGCTTCCAAAATTGGTGGATTTCTACATGTTTTTCTGTTGTGTCCATATTCCGTGTATCTTCCACATCTTGTCTTTCCTTTCGATTCAGCCGCAGACTTTACTCTTTGATTTTTTGGTCAACCTGGTTTACGCTTTCCCTTAGGAGCTTCAACTTTAATCTTTAAAACTCCTTCTGGTATGGTCCATATGTTTTCGCTTCCTAGTTGATGAACCAAGCTTTCATATGTTGCAATCATAGCCTCTGTTTTGTAGTACTTTGAGCAGTGATCAATCCAATTTAGATGCCTTTTTTGAATTGCTGCCATTGCATGATTATGAGGGAATTCATCGAGATCAAATCTACCACAAGAGCATGTTTTCTGTCTTAAACATTATGTACTAGTACTCCATACATTTTGAATCTTATGTAATCATTATTTTCTTCCCATATTTCATCATAATGAACAAATTTTTTTATACAATCTATTCCTAACCAGAAAAGCAAAAACAAAAAAAAAACAAAAAAACTTTCAGTAAGTAAAAATTGATAACCAGCAAAAAAAGTAAAAACTAGCTACTTTTGGTTGTTTAACTATGGTTTCCAATAACTTAAAGTAGCCAATTTATGTTTACCAAATACTGGTTATGGATGGTCACCAGATCAATAACAGTAACCAGTAACTCGTAATAAAATGAGTTCTGGTTTCCACGAATTTTTTAGAAGCTAGATTCTAATTAGCAATTACAAGATCATGAAAAAATAAAGGAAAGACAAAATGGCAGATTCCGACATAATTTCAAGTCCAAATCAAGGCATATAAAGCTTATTTAGGTATAACTAAAAACAACAACACCACCTGAATTTATGAAAAATTACCATTCCAATGAGGAAATTCTGAACTAATCAAGGAAATAATGTGCAAAAAACATGAGTTTTCAAGCCTAAATGAAGGTAGATAAGCATCCTTGTTCCTAATAAAATTTACATTTGCCATTTGTTTTAATATTATAACGTTCTTCTAGTCTAAACAAAAACACCAAAAATACATGACTAATTATTATGCCGATCTTATAGGGCATAGATACTAGGAGGTGAAAGCTTAGAAACTTATCACTAACAATGAGAAATACAAGAACTTGATCTCTCATTCTTGTAGCCCCTTTCTTCCTTTTTGGTTAAAAAGAGGAGCAATCACTTTCAATTAACAAAATCAACCTAAACTAAATAGAGGAAACCCATCAAAATTCAGGACATAACACAATCAAAAGTAGTCAATAGACTCATCAACCTAACAAGAAATACCAAAGTATGCTTTTCAAATTTCTCCACTCCCCATTTTCCCACAATCCAAACATAGGAAACCCATCAAAATTCAGGGCATAGCAAAATCAAATTATTTAGAACCCATTTGAGATTATATGAGTACAAACTCGTATTTTGTTTCTAGTTACTAGTTACCATATTAGTGTTAGTAACGAACTGATTTTTCGCTTTACAGTGTTTCGGTTTCTAGTTTCTTGTTACTAGGAGCTATATTGGTTACTGAAAAACTTTTCTATACCTTTCAATTGAAAATATAACTCATCTAGAAACGAGTTTCTTATTTAAAAAAATAAACAAGGTAAGTTTCTATGTTCTGGTTACTGATAGTCTTAGTTGGCTATTTTGCTTTATTATTAACAAATTAAGAATCTAAATACCTCAAGTTTACTGTAAATCAAAAATTGGATACCACTCAATTACTATGTACCATTTTCTATCACTATCAAGTACCCAGAATTGATTTTAGAAGTATAATTTGGTAGTGGAGTCTTCGTACCTTACTATGCCATAGTTGAAGACCAAATTTGTTTTGAATCTCTTCTCAATGTCGCCGGAGCTCGAAGAGGTAACAATTTCTCATCTGCTGAAATCGCCGAATCTAGGTTGTTATTCGCCGGAGCTAGATTGCAACGATGATCTGAAGGTAAGGCCGGAGCTGGATTTCATATTATTTCTCAAGGTCTTTGCAAAACCCAGAGTTGGATTGTTCTGGGAAGCATTTTTTTTGCGTTCCTTTTGATCGTATTTCATGGCTCTGTATTATTTTTTGTAAAAATACCACTTTGGTACCGTATGAAACTTATTTATTTTGAGGTAACCGTATATTTGGAATTCTTTTTATTATTTATAGGTATAACCCTTTAAATCCCATAATAATATTAGTAATTTTACTAAACATTTTAATGTATTTAATACCTATATAAATATAGAAAGTTATTCACAACTTAAAAAATAGGTAACTTGTTTGTGACTTGATGAGTTGGACAATTTTATTTTTTTTTTAAATTCCCTTTCCATTTTTTTTATTCTCATTCTAAATATGCTATTTTTTTTTCAGGGTTTAAGTATATTATCTTGATACATTTTCTCTCTGTCTTTTTTCTATTTCATGTTTTTCTTCACGTTTTTTGATATTTCATGCACATTATATTTTGAATATATCTCTACACATACATTTATTGTTGTGGTGAAAGGTACGGTTTTTTTTTTTTTTAAATTGAAAAACAAAAACACTACGTCTATTTTTATGTGAAAGGTATGTTTTTTTTTTTAAATTGAAAAACAAAAACACTACGTCTATTTTTATTTTATTCATGATAACATATAGATATTAATTTACTAAATTTCCTTTTTAACATATATTTTACATTTTGTATTCCTATTATAAAGTTTAACGTTTTTTACTTTTTTCCTTTTGCTCACGTTAGAGTGTTAGATATATACTTTCTAGTTAATTTAATAAAGGATAATACAACTGTAATAAAAATTCACATTATAATTGTCAAAAATGGGGGGAAAAAACTCACATTATATATGTACTCTTGTTCCTAGCTATTTCCTATTACATAGGACACAATAATTACTTTTAAAAACTATGTGCAATTTTGATATGATAGAATTATTTACTAAATATAAATTTATGGAACATTACTTTGTAGAACATATTGATAATACAATACTCTTGTAAGAAGGTATGCATAGCATAATAGAAAGAACTAAAGAAAAAAAGGTATTAAAGAAGAGACCTCTTTGAATGATGATAATATTTATATAGGCTAAGATAAACTAGATAACCAAAAAGAAATGTTTACAATTATAATTATGAAAGTTTTACAAACGGTATATGTATGTAATATTAAAAAATATAGTTCATAAATAATTTAATTGATATAATTTCATAAGAACTATGCAAAATATTAAGGGTTCCATTTTAATTTTTCAATTAATATGAATTAACTTTTTCAAAAAAAATTATAAAAGAGACAAAAAATTACAAATATGCAATTACCTAGGGATTGAGCTAAAATAAAAGTGAAAATATGTGAAATTAACCTGTTATTCCAAATCGTTTTCAACTTTATCGAAATACCCATCAGTGGAGCAAAAACAATAATCTTCATTGAAAACTCTCCCATATATATATATATATATATATATATATATATATATATATATATATATATATATATATATATATATATATATATATATATATTGAGAATGTAATATATTATGTAATTTCAACCCTGAAATTTGAACTCTGCAAAATAATATATTGAGAATTAAGAAACTATAAAAATTGATACTTTCGAGTTATTTTAGCAATGAAAGTACAATAATACCCTCCAAATTGAGAAGAATAGTAAAGATTAACTCTATTTTGATAGAAGATATTATCTTTTTCTTTATTAATTCAATCAAAATTTTAGTCCGTGGTATCAATTTTCACAAACTCTTAATCTGAAGATATTATTTTGTAAAATCCATATATAATTCAGGTTTAAAATTACAGATATCTAAATTTTAGGATATTTTTGTACAGTTGTCCCTATATCTCCCATTAAGTGCTTACTGAAAGTGAATTCAAGCTACTCCAATACACTTTTTGGTGGCTGCCAAAAGCAGACAATGAGTGTTTGCCTTATAAGAAAATAGATCTTCTGTAGTCTGATTTGTTTCTCAACAAAATATATACTCTAATGCACTAACACATCATGTGTCATTCGAAACATAAAGCATTGCCTTGGTAATTAAACAGGGAGAAATATTACATAATCCAAGGTTTTTATAATGCGTATTGGCATATAGATTAGGCATGCATGCCTAGTAAAATATAGAACATATATAGCTACATATGTTTTTTTAATATACTTATATTCATTTTCTAGGGTCCAAGTAAAAGAAAGTAATGACAGATTAGAACATTAGCTAAATACAATTGAACAAAGGGCATATAAAAGGAAAGTACTAAAATATTTATACAGCTATAAGAGGAAGGTTGTCCTCTAAACATCATCAATGAAAAGGAGTGCTAAGTACACTCTTTTTCTCACTCTAGTTTCACCGTCTGATACTTGAATTCTACTTTCCAGTTTAATATTTTAATAATGCAACAAATTATAGTAGAGTTCATGTGCCAAGTGTTGATACTGTGAAAGTATAAAAAAGAGTGTAAAAGTGAGTTCAATTAGCATTTCTCTATCAATAAAATTAAATAACTTCTTTGATTTTGGTAAGTTATACCAAAGCCCACAAACACAGTTACATTAATATTATATGTACATATTACAAGTTCACATATTTTGTGTCATTTAAATTTGAACTTCCCAGCATAAGGTTTATGTATGGATCCAATCCAAAGATTCCCATCTTTCTCCTCCACCTCAGAAACAGCTTTCCATTTCACTCCACTTCCATCCTCAAGCATATCCAACACATCACCTGCCTCACTTAACCTCATCATCAACCCTCTTCCTCTCCACTTAGCCAGATGTGTATAAAACTCCATTATGTCAAAAGGAAGCACAAGAATAATTTTTCCTATGAATGGATATGAAAGAATCAATTCGAAGATCCGTTTTCGCCTTGAATGAATTCCCACCCAAAATCCTCCTCGAGGACTCCTTTTAATGTTGTCTGGAAATCCAGGTAACTGAGCAAACACTTCAGAAGTTCCAGCCTTAGGTGTTTGAAGCCAATACCTGATGATCCTGCAAGTTGTGGTCTCTGCAATTAATAGGAAATCGTTGTTTTCGCTCAATGCCACGCCGTTCGGGAATGAGAGGTTTCCAAGTAGAACATCCACCTGTTTGGTTTGAGGGTCATATCTCATTAGCCTTCCAGTTTTGTCTCCACTTAG
>JXTC01000684.1:10533-65899 GCA_002914845.1 Trema orientale
AAAAAACACACGTGATGAGTATGTTGTAGTATTTAAAAGTGTATTTAAAGGAAAATAAATCGGACAAAAGGATTTGAATAAAAGGAAAAATGTGTTTGCATTCTTTATGATTTTTGGAGCTGCAAATTTGGAGAAAAATTTTTATGATTGTTCATTTTTATGCTTGAAATTTCTAAATTACCTTTTAAGTACACTTTTAGGTGCTCTTCATGTCTGTTTGTTAGTAAAAACTTTAAAACAAGTTGCAATTTAAACAGTCTAAGGACCAAATTACTACTGTCGGAGTATAATTATTAGTATTCATGTGTTAGTACTTTGTTATTGCTTATCTTTGTATAACTTTTATTAGTGCTCCACTAATATACATTTTTTTTATTAGTAATAGTGTTCCATTAGTGAACATAGTTTATTAGTGCCAGTGCTCCACTATGTATTAAGTTAGTCAAATGTGCTTATATATTGATGTACTGAAATAAGTAAAGATGCGTTTTTTTTAGTTTCTCATTTTCTCCATCATGGTATCAGAGCTTAATTAGCTCTTGGGATTTATTCTTTCAGCCATCATCGCTGAAAAAAAAAAAAAGAAAAAAAAATGCTTCGTCTTTTCCTCTGTTTTAAGAACAAAAAACAGAGTATTTTTCTAAACTTCTTTGCTGATCCTTCTAGCATTTGTTGTTGATTTTCTCCTAGCTTCAGCCTTAATTGCTGATCATATTATTTATCACAGCTTTAAGCCCTTTTCTAGTTCATATCTTCTCGGCAGTCTTCATTGCTATAGTAGCGTTATCTTTGCAGCCTTTATTGCTGCAATTTATTTTGTCACACACTAATATTATCAAAGTTATTTCTCCTTTTTCTGTTTCTGGTTGTAACCTGCTTTCTACACCTTCTTTTTCTCTTTTTGTTGCCGCTGTCCGATCCTCAAATTGCCATGTCTATAACCGAAACCACAGCTAGCTCAGTTCAAATAGATGAAGTTAACCCGAACCAGCTGACGGGAGACCTGCAAAATGTGCGAACCAACTATAGATTGACCGAGAAAAATTATCTTAAGTGGTCCCAATTTGACAAAACATACCTTAAAGGCAAGGGAAGACTCAGTCATATACTCTGGACGACCAAAAAAAGGAGTTCCTAAGTATGAAGTATGGGATGAAGTTGATTCCATGATTATGTCATAGTTGTGGGATTCGATGGATCCTGTAATTAGCGATACTTGTATGTTTTTAACAACAGCAAAGGAGATTTGGGACTCCATTCATCGAACCTATTCAAAAGCACGTGATGCAGCCCAGATTTATGTAATAAAAGTAAAGACCGGTACAACCAAACAAGGGGGGAAAACTGTAATAGAGTACGCTAATTTGCTGTAGAATTTATGGCAGGAACTTGATCATTATCGGGTTTTCAAGATGAAATGTCGAGAAGATATTGCTATCTTAAGGAACTTTATTACAAAGGATCGAGTTTATGATTTTTTGGCTGGACTCAACCCAAAATCTGATCAAGTTAGAGTTCAGATACTTGGAAGAGATGAACCACCTTCATTGGAGGAGACAATTTCTATAATTAGAGCAGAAGAGAGCCGAAGAGGTGTTAGCTCGAGCCTCAAACCATGGACAGTTCAACCCTGATTACTAAAAATGAACAAAACCTGACATAAGAACAGGGAAAAGCAGATCTGTCCAGACTTACAGGAAGAGATAACAAAGACAATAGAGGGAGACATAACAAAGATAACTTGTGGTGCACCTATTGTAAGAAATCAAGACATATCAAGGAGCGCTACTAGAAATTGCACGGTAAACCACCAAGTCATGAATAGAGAAACCAAGGAGGTCAGCATAAATCTCAGGCCCATCATAGTGAGGGACAAGAGAAGGGAGGTTTCAATAGTCAAGAGATTGAGAAACTTAGAAATTTGATTGCATCTCTTGAGAAGCCTTCTGGTGCATACTCATTGGCACTCTCAGGTAAGTCTTTATTTCCCTTTGGATTACATGTTTCGGAAAAGTGTTTGGCCAACAGTTGAATAATCGACTCAGGAGCAACTGATCATATGACTCACACTTCACAATATTTTAGCACTTATACTCTGTGTCCTAGTAGTAGAAAAATTGTTGTAGCAAATGGTTTTCTTGCTACCATTGCTGGAATACGGGATATCTATGTGACACCTTTTCTCACTTTAAAAAATGTCCTTCATATACCAAAATTGTCAGCCAATCTTGTTTTAATTAAAAAACTCACAGAAGACCTAAAATGCCTTACTATCTTTCACCTTTCTTATTGTGTTTTTCAGGACCAGGATTCGTGGAAGAAGATTGGACTTGCTAAAGAAAGGAATGCGCTTTATTATCTTGAAAAACCTAGTACTTCAAATAATGTCACCAATATCATCGTACCGTTATCTTTTCTTAGTTCTTCAAATAAAGATTCTATTTGGCTTTACTATTTTCGTTTTGGTCATCCTTCTTTTAGAGTCTTAAAAATCATGTTTCCTTCGTTGTTTAAAGGATTGGATATCATAGAATTCCAGTGTGAGATTTGTGAGTTTGCTAAACATAGTCGTGTACCCTTTCCTATTTGCAATAATCGATGTTCCTATCCCTTTGAATTAATTCATATCGATATTTGGGGACCATCCACAATTCCAAGTATTTCAGGGTCTCGATGGTTTGTGTCTTTGATTAATGATTGCACTAGGGTTACATGGATATTTTTGATCAAACAGAAATCTGATGTTTGCAGTATTATCCCCAACTTTCATCCATGATTCAAAACCAATTTGGGGTAAAAAAAAAAAATTTTAGGTTTGACAATGCGAGGGATTATTTTAATCAGATTTTATTACCTTATTTCCAAAAGAAGGTATTATTCATGAATCATCATGTGTATCCACACCACAACAAAATGGCGTAGCCAAGAGGAAAAATAGTCATTTACTCAACACTATTCGGGTATTATTATTCCAAGGGAATGTTCCAAAAAATTATTGGGGAGAGGTAGTTCTTACAGCTATTCACATGACAAATAGACTACCCTCACGAACACTAAATTTCAAAATTCCCATGGAAACCTTGGCCGAATTCTACCCATATGTCAAAATATCAAATCGATTTATACCAAGAATCTTTGGATGTACCACATTTATCCATATCCATAGCCAAAATAGAGGAAAACTAGACCCTAAAGCAATCAAATGTGTGTTTCTTGGCTATTCATCTACATAAAAAGGATACAAGTATTATCACCCTCCTTCAAGAAAACTATATCTTTCTGCAGATGTTACTTTTGCTGAAAACAAACCATACTTCACACAATCTTGTCTTCAGGGGGAGATTCATGTGGAAGATAAAGACTGTTTCTTTGGACCTCTTGACTTACCTGCAAATCCATCTCCTCCAACCCATCAGCAAAATGATCAAATCCTTAAAGAGTCAATCTCAATTCCCACTCCGACTGTCCCTGAATCTATCCCTGAGCCAGTGTCAACTTCAGCCCCTGTTATTGATCTAGTCACTCTAGTATCTACTCGCCCTTATGATGTTATAAGATTTCATCAGGTGTATTCAAGAAAAACAGCCGTTCAAAACCTGACACAAGTCCAAACTGACTTCCCGAGACCTATTACTGAAGATAGGGTGAGTTCTAATCCATCTTCACCCATACAATTTGTTGAAACAGAAAATAGAGAGCTAGACCTTCCTATTGCAGTTAGAAAAGGTACCAAAAAATGCACAAAACAACCTTTGTATCCTTTGTCCCATTATGTGTCATTTAAATATTTGTCACAGAATCATAAAAATATTATTATAAGTCTGAACACTATCTCTGTTCCAAACACTTTATCTGAGGCATTATCAAAAAGGGAATGGAGGAATGCTATGAGAGAAGAAATAGATGCTTTGGAAAAGAATAAGACATGAGAGATTGTTGATAAGCCAAAAGGGAAGAATTTAATGGGTTGCAAATGGGTTTTCACGATGGCTCTCTCAAAAGATATAAGGCAAAATTAGTTGCTAAGGGCTATACTCAAACATATGGAGTTGATAACCAGGAAACGTTTGCTCTCGAGGTGAAAAATGAATACTGTAAGAATTTTGTTATCTCTGGCAGCTCATTTCAATTGGCAGCTTCAACAGTATGATGTAAAAAACACTTTCTTGCATGATGAACTAGAAGAGGAAATTTACATGAGTATTCCTCTAGGATTTGAAGAAGAAAAGACAACTAATAAGGTATGTAGATTAAGAAAAGCCCTATATGGACTGAAACAATCACCTAGAGCTTAGTTTGGAAGATTTGCTAGAGTGATGAAAACAACAGAGTATAAGCAGAGCTAAGGAGATCATACTCTCTTCATCAAACATTCGGCCTCAGGGGAAGTGACAACTCTCTTGGTATATGTCGATGATATCATTGTTATAGGGAATGACGAGAAGGAAAAACAAGACTTGAAACAGTGTTTGATCAAAGAATTCGAAATCAAGGAGCTTGGAAGACTAAAATACTTTCTCGGAATTGAAGTCTCACACTCAAGGCAAGGAATTTTTATCTCATAGCAAAATATTGTGACAGATCTCTTGAAGGAAATAGGAAAACTCGGTTGTAAACCTGTAGCTACATTGATTGAGCCAAACTAGGAATTGAGAGAAGCAAAAGAAGAACCAGTTGTAGATAGGGAGGCTTATCAGAGATTAGTCAGGAAACGTATCTATCTTGCTCATACACGGCCTGATATAGCATATTCAGTGAGCATCATTAGTTAATTCATGCATGATCTGAGGGAGGTACATTTTCAAGCGGCCTATCGTGTGCTTCACTATTTGAAAGGCAGTCCAGGAAAAGGAATACTATTCAAGAGAAATAATGGACTAGTTATAGAAGCATATACAAATGCTGATTATGCTGGTTCAGAGGTGGATAGAAGATCAACAACCGATTATTGCACTTTTCTTGGTAGAAATTTAATAACCTAGAAGAGTAAAAAGTATAATGTGGTGGCAAAGTCTAGTACTGAATCTAAGTTTGGGACAATGGTACAAGGAGTGTATGAATTATTATGGCTAAAAATCATCCTGGATGATTTGGGAATTAAGTATGAAGCTCCCATGAAGCTGTATTGCGATGATAAATCAGCAATTAACATCGCACATAATCCGGTGCAACATGATAGAACAAAGTATATCGAGATTGATGGACACTTCATCAAAGAAAAATTAGAAGAAAAATTAATTTGCATGACTTACGTACCCTCATAGAATCAACTAGCAGATATGCTCACCAAGGGGCTCAACAGCACAGACTTTCTAGGAATTATTTCCAAGCTGGGAATGGAAGATATCTATTCTCCAACTTGAAGGGAAGTATCGGAGTATAATTATTAATATTCACGTGTTAGTGCTTATCTAGAAGCTCATTGACATTGGACACACTGCCATCACCATAGACGTTGGAAAAAAGAACACTCACTGAGTTCCATAAAGAGACGAGAAGTTTATCATATTGCAACAAACTGAATGCTGGAAATGGATCTCGAATTGGGGTTTCAAATGGTAAAGGAGCTTTGCTCATCTTGATCTGAATAGAATGAATTCAAATCATCAATTTAGGAAGACGATCTTGATTTGACAAAAGCTCTGAACTTATTCCACAATTATGAACCAAAAAAAAGAAAACCAAAAAATTATGATGTTATGTTGTTAGACTATTTTAATAATATCACTATCGTGGTTGAATTGTAACTATTTATCTCTGTTTCATCTTTTTATTTGAATTGTTCATAAGACTTGGACTTAAAATATAGATGTGGTAATTTAGATAGTGATATATATATATAGATGGTTAGCAAAGGATAAAGTTAAACTGAGAAATGAATGGGGGTGCTAATATTATAAATTGATTTCATATGACTATTATTGGAATTTAGTCTGTATAGCCCTTCATGATTATTTGTGTAAATCATGAAAATCGAATTATTCCTAATCTAAATATTTGTTCAATATTTTACCTTTCTATCATTAGATCGTACCGTGCATTCCCATGTATTGAAAATAAAAGAAATTTTTTTAGTTCAAATTTAAAATATCTTTTTGTCTATCATCATATGCTTAGTGATTATATAAATCTATCCTCTAGAAAGTAATAGGGACACGTCAGCTATACCTAGAGCAAAGCGAGCATTTCACAAGAAATAGATAAAGCCTTAAACTGAGATAAGTAACGGCACACCTACAATGTAAGAAATTATCTATTTTCTATGAATCTATAGATATGTTTCATATGTATTTATCATTATGCTTTGCACAAGACATGAACACGTGGTATATTTATATTATCTGATGAGCATTAGTGAATAGGGTGTGACAGGCCAGTAACTAAATATGTGATATGGTCCCTTCAGGGATACAGGCCAGCACCTAAATATATGATTCAAGGACACTCTGGTTCTTTCGGGGACACTATGGTTCTTTTGGGAACACTCATAGTGGTATGGGATGGACCTCTACTGTGTACATAAGGGATTTTTTGGGGGTCGAGATCTCCGTACAACAATTCATGCTCTGATAAATGATCTCTGAGTAGCTCACTATGCAATTTACGGACTTGTCAGATAATATAATATACACGGGGATCCCAACCATAATATTATCTATTCTATTTTATATGTACGCTGCATCTGCATACGTTGCTTACTAAGTTTTGTACTCACGTATGTTCTTATATTGCAGAGTGTACTACTGATATTTGAGATTGGATGAGGAGTGCCAACTTTCTGACCACAGCTTATGTGTATAAGTATTTTGATGTTGTGGTTTTCTGACAGAGAGAATTTTATATCTATTTTGTCTATATATATTATGAATGACTATATGAGAGGTCCACTAGAGGTCCATTATGTATGTGTGTGTATATATATGTTAAACTATCAGCGTGTTCTTTATATTTTATTAATTTTCACAAGATATTTATGCAAATATCTCATACATACGTATGTGAAATTAGGGAATGTTACATTTTTAAATGGTAACTTGTTAAATTAACTGCTCTCAATTGGTGTGGAGTATAAATTTGTAATAGATTTCAAATTTAAAGGTCATTGTTAATAATAACCAAAACAGAAGGTATGATTTGAATAAAGTGTCAAAATACATGATGTAAAAGTGATAATATCACTAAAAAATTTAATTACCTAATTGCCATCTCATTTGTGTTTGGTTTATTTGTTTTCGATTATATGTTGTTTTGGAAATTTGGTTTGTCTTGATATAGATATTTGGAATTATATATATTGTATTTGTGTGGTGTTGGAATATGCTTCGAGTTGAGATTATGTCAATTTTGGAATTTGTGTTGGTTAAGTTTAGCTCCCTATCTTGGCATAAAGCCACCCTTTTGCTAAGTAAAATGATAATAATTTAAGAAGGAAAAAAATGCACTCTATTTTCATCTCCTCCCTCTTTTCCAATTTTCCAGGGGCCATTCTTATTCTAATTTTCCTTTCATTTTTTGCCTTTTTTTTCCTTCACCATCCATCTCTCTTCACTCCCAATTTTTTTGATAATCTATTTAAACTTAAATTAAAGTCGAGCAAGTAAATTAGAGTATGAAGATTTAGTCTTGTTTTTTTTTTAAAAAAAAAATAATACAAATATTCAGTTTCCATCAAATTGAAATTTTGTTCATGAATATGTTATTATGTTTATGTATACATACATTCAATCTCATATAGTAACTTCCTTTTTTCTAAACTTGAATTACGTTTATGCTTGGTAAACACATAGTGTGTATTTATATATATATATATATGGAAGACTTCTCAATGGTTACAATTTTTTTGTGACCATGGATGGGTACTTAAAAAAGTAGTGATAGCACTAAATTTTTTTGGTCAGCATTAAATATTTTTGGCCAACCACCAAACTAATCACCACCGTAGGATATAGATCTAACGGCTTAAACCATTGTAACCATCCATGGATAAATATTGTTGTAACCATTTAAACCAAACCCATATATATATATATGATTTTGTACCTAATTTGCTTCTTCCTTCTTCATTTTTGTTTTTCAAGTAATTTGGGTTTCATTTTCTCGTTTTGATTATTTGTTTTTCTCATACCTTTTTTGTTTCAATGATTCGGTATTTCCATCATAAAATTATAAATTGACAATTCGTTTTGTTTGATGGATTTGTAGGAAAAAAGGTTGACTTTGTAAGGGTATTTGGGGTGCTTTTAATATGGCTTTTACAAATCTTGTCCTGACTTGTTATTTTATTTATTGTAAGGGTGCTTTAAAAATAGTATGGGGTACAAATATAGCTCCCCTTAAGTTAATTATGTGTAACTTGTATGGAATCTGTGTTAAATATAATTTATTTAAAGTTGATGTTATGTTGATTTATATTGATTTTATATTATTATATTTCTTATTATGTGTTTTGTTGTATAATTTGTTTAAAGTTGATGCTATGTTGATTTATATTGATTTTATATTATTATATTTCTTATTATATATATATATTCAAAAAGTAGGGCTTAACCAGTTGTCTCCACTTATTACAAATAAAGAAAAATAACTCACACACCCTAGGAGTTAAACTCCCGACCTAAGTGTATATATATATTAAAAAGGTAAGGCTTAACCGATTGTCTTCACTTAGCCAAGTATCCCGAGAACAGAAGGTGTCCACATGGTAGATGAATCCGTATGGATAACTCCACTCTGCGCATACCTTGAAGAGAGGAAGCTCCCAGAAGACAAGACCGAGGCCAAGAGGGTCCGATATCAGGCTTCAAGTTACATTCTTCTCGACAAGACACTTTACAAGTAGGGATTCAGGTTACCTTACTTAAGGTGCCTCAGCCCCCAGGAGGCTGAGATGGTCTTTCGCGACATCCATGAGGGAATCTGCGAAAACCATGCAGGAGGACAAAGCCTAGCGCAAAAGGCACTAAGGCAGGGATACTACTGGCCCACCATCCTGAAAGACGCCTCAGAACTAGTGCTAAAGGTTTGCTCACATCCCAAGGCGAGCTCCGGAGAAGTTAACTCCTGTGTCCATTCCTTGGCCTTTTGCCAAGTGGGGCATCGACCTCATCGGTCCACTACCGATGGCTCGAGCTCAGGCGAAATTCGCGATAGTCGCCATCGACTATTTCACCAAGGGGGTAGAGGTCGAGCCTTTATCCTAAATCATGGAAGCCAAGTATGTCAGCTTCATCTGGAAGAATGTAATCAGCCACTTCGGGATCCCTCACTCCATAGTCACGGACAATAGGAAGCAATTTGAAGGGTCTCGACTCCAGGACATGTGCGATCAGCTAAAAATTCATAAGTCCTTCTCCTCGCCAAGACACCCGCAGGCCAATAGCCAAGTTGAGGCCGCAAATAAGACAATTAAGGAGAACTTAAAGAAGAAGCTCACGGGGTTAAAGGGAGCATGGGTGGATGAGCTCCCCATGGTACTATGGGCCTACCGTACCACCGCGAGAATGGGAACAGGAGAAACTCCTTTTTCTCTCGCTTTTAGTGCCGAGGCCGTACTACCAGTAGAGGTAGAGGTACCCACCCACAGAGTAGTAAATTTCGACGAGCAAGAAAACTCTGAAGCCCTTGTCATGGGCCTCAACTTGTTGGAAGAAAAGCGAGAAGAATCTCGAGAATGGATAAAGGCATACCAAGAAGCCTTGGTGAAGCAGTACAACTCCAAGGTCAAGGAAAAAAAGTTCTTCCAAGACGACCTAGTCCTCAGAAGGGTCTTCCAAAATACCCAAGAATGCAGCGTCGGGGCTCTTGGTCCCAATTGGGAGGGTCCTTATAAAATCACCGAAGTCCTGAGACCAGAAACGTATTACCTCGAAGATCTAAAAGCAAAAGTCTTACCATATCCTTGGAACGCCGAGCACTTGAGAAAATACTACCAGTAAGGTGTACAATCCAGGAACAATCACGTATAATTCCCCTGATCATTAATGAGAATAGCACTCTTTTTCGAATGAGTTTGGAGCTTTATCTCCACTCGACACTACCTTATGAAGAAAAATCTCGGAGGGCAGATAGTGTCAAGAAGTTTAAAAAAAAAAAAAGAAGAAGAAAGAAAGGGCCCTTTATCCGACGCGAGGCCGCAAAGGTACATGAAATGCCCTTCTATCCGGCCCGAGGCCGCGAAGGCACATTCAAGCCCTTCGTCTGACCCGAGGTCGCGAAGCCACATGAATGCCCTTCGTCCGACCCGAGGTCGCCAGGGCACATGAAAGCCCTTCTATCTGGCCTGAGGCCACGAAGGTACATGAAAGCCCTTCCGTCTGGCCTGAGGCCACGAAGGCACATTCAAACCCTTCGTTCGACTTGAGATCACGAAGGCACATGAGAGCCCTTTTGTCTGGCCCAATTCAAGCCCTTTGTTTGACCTGAGGTCGCGATGGCACGGGAAAATCCTCCTGTCCAACCCGAGGCCGCGAAGACACATTCAAGCCTTCCCGTCCAGCCTGAGGCCATGAAGACAAATCTAAACTTCTCACTAGCTTGAAGCCATTGAGACCAAAGCTAAGTCCTAGGTCCGGCTCAAGACCCTCGATACGATATTTAGCTATATGTCCCAGACTTAGAGAAAACTAACGCCTAAAGATTAGCCCATGTATGGCCCGAGGCCACTAAAAGAGGAGCTACATCCTAAAGGTTGATAGCCAAGCATCCTCTGTGCAGTATTCTACTGACATAGTGCATACTTAGCCAAAATAAAAGCAAGAAAATAGCAATAAAAACGTGAAAAAGAAGGAAAGTCATTTCATTGATACTTTTGCTCAAAGGCAATTACACGAGATGGCCTTGGGCCCAAAATGACAAAAGCCCCGAGGGCTATCAAAAATATATATATATATATAACTCCGTAAGAGCCCTCAAGCTTCTCCTCCATCGCCACCCCTCGCCGTGTCCTCGACACCCTCTTGGCTCTTACCCTCGGGAGGTTCCGCCGCTGTGGCAGCCGCCATCATGGCATTGTAGCTCTCTGGTCCCATGGCCTCCTTGAGAAACGACAAATCAATTTTGGCCTCAGGGAACCTGGCCGTGACTTCGAGGCGACAGTCAATGAAGCCCCTGAAGTACAGATCTGAGAACTTTTACGAGTTCTTGAAGTCTGCCATAGCCTCGCCCTGAGTACGAGTAACACTGGCCTATACTTTGGCCCGAAGGTTCTCGAGCTCTTTCCTCAGCTGGCCTTCGGTCTCCTTGCTCATCGAGGCCTCTTCGTCAACTTTCTTCTTCTCTTCGAGGGCCTTATCCTGAGCATCCTCTACCTGCTTTTGGTGGCATTGAGCATCCTTAAGCTAGCTATTGAGAGACTCAGAGAATTAGATGAGCCTCTAGAGCTCTCTAATGACCCGAGTCCTGAAGAGCTCATACTCGGCGAAGGCCTAAGGAGAAAGGAAGAAAAAAGGTAAAAAATATTCTAAGTGTGTACTAAGAAGACAAAACAAGCAGTAAAGAGGGAGAAGAGTACTTACCCCCAAGATGCTGCGACTGATAGATGAGGCAAACCCCATTGTGTCTAACCACTTCGAGGCCAAGAGGCAGGCCTCGGTATAATGGTGGCTCATTCTGTTCACGAATGGCCGAAGGTAAGACTTGTCAGAAGAGGTTGCCAAAGTTGGAGGGGAGCAGGAGACTCCTGAGAAGCTAAGGGAGGAACCCCCTCACCATAAGGAGCCTTGGTGCTCTCAGAGGTCAAGGGTGGACCTTGAGCCCGAGGGCTCTCTCCTTGAGAAGGAGGGGTCGCACCAGACTTTGCTCTCTTAGAAGCAAATTGCTGAAGCAGCGAGCCCCCAGCACGCCTCTTCAAAGAAGGAGGGGTACCAGGCCTAGGCTGTGGGGGCGGTGTGATGCGATGGGGGAAGACGTGAAGTACGCTCGTAGCTGAAAGCTCTGGAACTACCGAGCATTTGACTCGAGGACTATCTCCCACCCGGGGGCACTCCTCTTACTCCCGAGGCCTATTACGATGGCGGTTAGACTTTTTCATGGTCTGATTTTTGTGATTCCTCTCTTTCCATTGGCCGGAAGATGTCATCCCTACACCAAAAGACAAGTAAACATTAATGTCCCAAGAGGCCAATCTAAAAGAAAAATTATGAGAAAAATAAACCTAAGACTAAGCCATGAGGAGACGCGGTGCTAGAACTCGGAATCTGGGGAATCACGGCCTCACGAATAGCAGCAAGACTCTCCTCCATATTGGGGATCATGTCATCGACCTCGGGTTGGATGAGTCGAGTAGCCTCCTCAGCAAGGGGTTCAAGGCAAGGTACGGGTGCTACCCCACTGACGCCACGTCAGGAGGCCTTTGAAGTGGTGCTCTTTCAGGTCCATCGCGAGGACGGTCTTCAAGTTAAAGTGCTCAGCCTCCTTGAGTGCTGGACACTGCCTCCTCTCAGGCCTGCCCTCGAGGTTGCGAAAGTTCACTGGGACCCGAGGCTGCCCCAGGGGTACTCTCCCGAAAGAGAACTCCACGTGATCGCACTGTACCAAGAAGCCTCCAGCGCCAGCCCTTATTCGAGGAGAGGACCTTCTCGATGATCTTATGTCTCCANATGCTAGGAGACCTCTAGATGTTGAAGTCGGAAACAGAAAGGTCTTGAAGCCCAGCCTTCGTCTAGAGGACAAAACACCCTACGAGGGTCCTCAGCACGTTAGGGGAGAGTTGCCCCAAAGGGATTCCCCAGTCGACAAGACACACGCAGAGGAGAGGGTGCAAGAGAAAGCACAGCCTTGCGGCAAAGAACCTCTGGTCCGAAGCCATCCACCCCTCAAGAGGGGCACTTAGTCGTTCCTCTTCATACCGAACCCTCATTTGCATTCCTGAGGGTATGTGAAAATCCCTACGATTCCTATTGAGAGTTCTCAAAGTAACTATGCTAGCCACGTCATCAGCCCCAAACTCGTTGTCTGAGTCCGCCAAGAAGGCATCACTGGCCTCACAGCCTGAGGCCTCGGGTCCATCCTCACCTTCTTCGTTCACCCCTGAAGATGAGGATGAGGTCTATGAGACCTCTGCCGGCTCTCGAGGCTGGCCCTCAGGGTCAACACTTCGATACATATCTGGAGAGGGCGAACCTCCGTCTGGGGCATCTTGGCCAGTTTCTGCCTCGGGGGGGTCGAGGTCTATCGGCACTCGATGCCTCACCTGGGTTATCATGACCTCAGGTTCCTCCTCTTCTGAGAGCCTGAGGTCTCGCAAGACATCCCTTGTAGACGATGAAGTACTACTACTGCTCGCCGCTACCTCGATTCTTTCATGGTCTCCATGATTCGCCATGAAAGCCGTTCGAAAAGAAACCCACAAATAGAAGCAAGGAAGAAAAGTAAAGGTGATAAAGAGGAAATACTCATTGAAATGGGCAGTGGGTGAACGGAGCAAAGCTCGAAAACAGAGAAAAAATAGCCTAGGATAGCTGGAGTGTGAAGAGTCACGGAGGACGAAGAAAGAATTGAATCGAAGTAAAAGCTTGAAAGTGCAGAAGAAAAATGGAGAAGAAGAGCAACAGAAGGGTATTTATAGGACCAATGAATGAGTCAATCGTAGCTGTGCGATTAATCCAACGGCTAAGAATACCCAGAAGGTAAAGAATCGCGTCTGAAAGTACGAAGTGCCTCGGGGTTGATCCAAGCTGTTACTTTCAAAACTAACGGCCCAGATCAAAATTAACCATCCTAGGCTGACGTCACTACCCCTACAGTCGGGTGGCTGTCGCACGCCTAAGAGCCACGTGCCTAACGGCGGATGGTTGATACCGAGGGGTTGCCATAAATGCATCTGCCCTCGTTCTACACACCCGGCCAACATCTAGGACTATGTGACGGCTCATAACTTCATATCGAAACCTTTTTTGACCTCGGGTCTAATCACCTCGATGGCCAAGACCAAGAGACCTCGCCCCAAGAAGCCCGACGATCAAGACGAGACTTGATGCTTCGAGCTTAGGGGGCAACTATTGTGGGTGATTTTCATCGCCAAGTATAAGACCCAAGGGCAAAGGGAAAAATTCGGGTGGAGACCCCGAGCCCGAAAAGGGATGTGAAAGAAGGCTGTCAAACCTCTACCAAGAGGGTGATCTGGCTTCGCGACTAAGAGGGCAGTCTCTATACCAGGGTTGTCTAACCTCTACAAAGAGGGCTGCCTGACCTCTACTAAGAAGGCTGTCAGACCCCTACCAAGAGGGCTGTCTAATCCTGTGACCAAGAGGCCTGCTTAGTCTCAAGGCGGGACAGCCAGATGTCTCGATGCACCTCGAGAGTCGTAGACTCCTCGATCACTGACTCAGACCGTCAACAGCCCATAACCGCTCTGAACCCCATAAGTATGGGCTATGCCTACACCCACACCTCTGACAGCCATTAGTGGCCTTCGACCTAGGGTGTGGGAATATGAGGATAGATCGGTGATTAAAGCACCACGGCTGTATGGTTCGTATATTAAATACACAAGGATCGAGGGCTAGGGGGACACACTCTCTTCCCAACATGATCCAATGGCACTGATGAGCTCTGAAGTTTGCCTATATAAAGGTGGCCAATCGCCATGCCAAAGGGGCCTGAGACTGGCAGGTCGAAACTCTACCATTCTCTCTCCTCATTTACATCTCTCTCCTTAATTGTTCTCCACCAGAAACTATCTTTTACTAAAACTCCAATTGCTAACTTAAGCTTCGGAGACTATTCGGTAGATACCACGCCGGTGCCTAGCACCCCCCTATTACTACCTCGGGACCCTGAGGCCAGGAAAAAGGGTAACTCCACACTCATAGGTTCGAACCAAGCCTGCAGAGTGGGAGTTTTGACCCAGTTTTTATTAACGACTGGTAATAAGTTTTGCTCCCACACTCCCTTATCGTGTCGGGACGAAATTTTGCACCAACATTACCTAAAAACTAATGTGTTTGTAGTTCCAGGCAATAAATTATTTTTGCTTTTAATAGATAATTTGAAATAATAAATGTTTCCTGATAATGCAAAGAAGAAAGAAATATATAAAAATAACAAAAAATATTTAAATTTTGACATATGAAAATAAATAATATAGGATATTTTGGGGCCTTCTTATTATTGGGGGCTCTTAAGCAATTGCTTAACTGGCCTAAAGGGAGAGCCGGTACTGTATATAATTATGTTATTATATTAAGTATCACATTATTTTATTAATTTAGCTTATACATTTGCACCACCATTCATTCTCATGTCTATAGACGCATGTGTTAGACTTTCTCTCTCAGTCTCTTCTCTCGTACATGCACACACACACACATATATATGTATATATATATGGAGAAGGTTTCAATGGTTACATTTCCATGTGTAACCATCATTAAAATGCGTGTAATAATAAATTTATTATTTAAATTAGGGTACTACTAAGTTGACTTTCTAAAAAAATTTTATAATATCAATGCCAATTAATTACAATAAATTTTGTTGCCCAACTACTAATGTAATTAAAACCGTTAGATTTTCATCCAACGGCTAAAAAAACAGTAACCATCGATGGGTAAATATAGCAGTAACCATTGAAACCTCACCCATATATATATATATACTTGTACTATCAGTATTATTAGCGTCACATCTTGCACATTATAAGCGATCTTTAGGTATTGAGCTACTCTTCACACATTTTGTACTTGACCTGTAGTAAAAGTCTGAGGTATTGTGCTCTCTACTGTTATATATATATATATGGGCACCAATCCAGTAGGTTCTTTTTTTTTTTACCTATCTATAGGTATTATTTTGGCTAATTAAAATTAGTTACGCACGTCTTTTTATGGTAAAAGGAAGAAAGAGAAAAGTATTAAATAATTTATATTTATTTTTATTATTATTATTTTTTCAACTACTCAAATTATGGTAGCTATTAGAACAATACTCCAATGGCTAAAATAAATACCTTATACTTATATATGTATATATATATATCCTATATCTCTGTGACTTGGCGGATAATTCGAATTGCTACTTTACGTGCAATTAGTTACTGTTGCCCCTTTCCCTGTGAAGTAATCAGTATTGCTTCTTTGAGTGGAATTAGTTACTTTACTTCCATTTTTAATTATTGTACACATTTATTTAATGATCTGTGTTATTTTCTCTCGCAACTGGTCATATTGCTTTATTTAAATTCCAACAATTTAGATTCAGTTATTTAATATATTGTCCTTTTCTGATGATATAGCCGTCCTACCACATCATAATTCTAACCCCTCTAATCTAACTCCAACTGGCACTATGGTCAATCA
Source organism: Trema orientale (assembly GCA_002914845.1). Lineage (NCBI taxonomy): Eukaryota > Viridiplantae > Streptophyta > Magnoliopsida > Rosales > Cannabaceae > Trema > Trema orientale. Next base: position 26,829 of record JXTC01000684.1, read on the forward strand.
ATTCGCCTCTGTCAGTTTCTAACTTTTTAAATTCTCCATTTTATATATTGCTATTTATTACATTAATAACGAGTCATCCCTGCAACCGCTTCTCAGGTTAAGGCACGTGAGATATGTCATTTTCTATCGTGATCGCCTATCCTGCTCTGACACGTGGCAAATATTGTGATGATCTTATTCTCATGAACACTAAGTGAATTATCCTTACAACTGCCAATCCTATCAAGACATGTGGGAAGAGTTGTTCTCATTGCAACTGCCTATTTTTTTTTGGACATATGAAAGTATTGTGATGATCCTTTCTGCTGTGCATTCTAACGATCTAATCCAATCTCTCTCTGTTTTATTTTAATTAAGTATAGGTCTTCGTAATTAATTAAGAGCACAAGTTTCCACTCCGAACAGTAGATAACTAAAAAATGTTAAAATTTATGAAAAAAAATAACAAAATCACACCAACATTTATGTCAGAATAAATAATAGTGGCACATAACTAAATTTCAAGAAAATATTTCATACTTATCAAATTATAAGATATTAAATCTAAAATAAAAAAGAAGAAAGAAAATAGGAGAAGAAAATATGGTAATGAACATAAATTAAAATGGAATATTCTTTTTCATTCCATAATTATACAATAAAATGATTCCAAATACTTACACTAAAAAGATTATTCCAAAACTTAATATTAGGATAAATATCCATACTAGTTTACCAAAAATTTTATACGAATACATATGGCAAGTAAGTTGTCACTATTTAATTGCTATATCTAAACTTACCACAAATGAATTTAATAATATTCTCCAATTGAACAGTGGCAATTCACTTATCACATGTGTTAGTATTAAAAATTTGATAAATTATTTGGGATACCTCTAGCATTATCCAAACCGTCTTTTTTTTTTCCCCTTGAAAAACCAAAACAAGGCTTCGTACACCGTATTTTACAAAAAGCTTGCCCTAAACACGTATAACATCTGATGTCTTTTTTCACTTTGTGACAATTGAAGCCACCCAGACACTAACTGGGCTTTTCTTTTTCTTTTTTTTTTTTTTTCAATGAGGCGAGTCCAACCATTAAGATAACTTCAGCTTAAAGCCTTACAGAAATAGGAAAAGTAGAAAAATACCTATTTTTTTAAAAGTATATTTACATAGATACTGATCATTTTTTAATTTAATAATGTTTTTAATAGGTAATTATTTATACTATAAATGTATATTGCACGTATTTTACACATGAAATGCATACCTAAAAACGTTGATAAAACTCCTTCAAGAAAAAAGTATGAAACTATTAAAATAAAAAAGAAGGTATTGGTGAAATAAACACGGCAAAAAGGGGATATAGAGCCGAAATAGGAGAAGTACATAAAGACCCATTTTTAAGCATATTGACATAGATAACCATTTTTTTATTTTTAATAGATTCATAACTCATTTTTTGTACAAATGTTTACCATGTGTATTTTATAAATGAAGTGTATACTTATGTTAGATTCATACTCGTTTTTGTAGAAATGTATACCGCATATATTTTATACATTACATGTATAAAATACATGTGGCATATATATATATATATTATATATTTCATGTAAAGAAAGGATTCTAGAAGATATATATTTAAATGTATATATATAACAATATGTACTCCACACATAAAAACTATTAAAATGAAAAACTAGATATTGGTGAAATATAAGCGAAATAAATGGGTTGGGCCTAAATTTCACAGACTACATTTCACTATAGAAATTAATTTTGAGTTTCTAACACTTATACCTACAAAAACCGAAACAAATTACAAAAATACGGAAGTCAAACTTTTTTCGAGTTTTCGTATGTTTTTAATTAGAAAGATATCACTTTTTAAAATATATTTAGAAAAGTACCATTTTTAAAATAGTTACTAGTTACTGGTTTCTGGAAACTGGTTACTGGTTACAAGTTATATACTAGTTATAAATATCTTTGGTTACTAGTTACCAATTTCCAGAAACCGGTTATCAGAAACTAGTTACTATTTTAAAAAATAATATTTTTCTAAATATTTTTTTAACAATGGTATTTTTCTAATAAAAACCGTACCGCATTTTGAAAAACACAAAACCACCGTATTTTTCAAATTCTTTTCTTAAATACCGTATACTTTCTAATTTCCCCATTAATTTTAGCCTTCCTTAAGTGAACTGGCACATCCCTGTAAAAGGAAAAATAGGGAAATTAGAGTGTGTCTTTTTTTTTTTTTTATATTATCTTAATATGGGTAAATGATACTATTGGTCCCCCAATATTTTATATGTTTGGCATATTGATCACAAACTTTTCTCTTTTGGCTTTTAAGTACCTAACATTTTTTTTTGTTGGCACTATTAGGTTTTTTGGCATATTCCACTCAAAATTGTGTTAGATTTTATTTGAATGTGAGAAATTTTGCACCATTGATCTTTATTATTCCAATTATTTAGTAATTTGGTCCCTAATATTTTTTCAGACATTTATCTCTCCAATTAATAATATTATATTCACCAGTCTTTTGAAAATATTATCTAAAACAACTGTTTAGAGACCATATGAAATTGTAGAGTAGTAGGAGAACCATATGAAATATTATTTTAGCCAAGGAATAATTATTTTGAAATATTATTTTTTTACTTGTGATACTATCAAATATTGTTGTCTAAACAAATTTCTGCTAAGTTAAATTTCAAAGGCAGATATTAAAAAAAAAAATTTATTTGAGAATCAAATTAAAAAAAAAAATAAAACGTACAATAAGTAGTAGAAGATTAGAGATCAATGGTGCGGAATTTCTCTTTCAAATAGCTCCTAATGGAATCTTGTATTAAAAAAACCAAAAAAAAAAAAACAAATTGCCCATAAGTTCTCTAATTCTTGCGAAAATTACCATGACTTCACCTAAAACAAAAATAATTATAGCAAATCACTTAGCAAAAGACAAAAACAAAATGAAAAAAATCTGTAAAATATCCGTACTTAGCTATATTACTTTTTATACGTAGACAATTAGTTTTTTTCTTTTTTAGAATATTCCAGAAAAAGGAAAAATCTAGAAAAATGTCCAAGTTGAGCTATATTATTTTGTTTATATAAAAAATTAGTTAACTTTTTAAAAAACTAATTAAATCAAAATTTGATACATAAATATTAAACTTTTAGTCAAATTTGCTTAGCAGAAAAATTTGTATATGAAATATTTTTAGTTTTACAAAGGCAAGGTAATAATGTTTTGGTCCCTAAAGTTATTATAGTTTAACGTAAACTAGGTATATCCATGTAATTTTTTTTATTTTTCATTTTTTTTTTGAATTTGATTCTCAAATAAACCGTTTCTTTTATACATGTCTTTGACTTTTACTTTTTTGAGAAATTGTTTAGACAACAGTATTAGAGAGTATCACGATTAGAAGAATAATATCTCAAAGGGTAAACTGCAAAAAAATATCCCGAAGTTAGAATATTTTGCAATTTAAACCCTGAACTTTGTACTCTGTAAAATAATATCATGAGATTAAGAATTTCTGAAAATTAATACCATGGACTGACTTTTTGACTAATTTTAGTAACGAAAAGATAATAATATCCTCCATTAGAACTAAATTAGTTCTTATTATACTCATTAATTTTGAAGATATTATTATCCTTTACCAGTCAAATTTATTTTAAAAGTCAACCCATGGTATTAATTTTCAGAATTTTTTAATCTCAGGGTATTATTTTGCAGAGTCCAAACTACAGGGTTTAAAATACAGAGCACCTAAACTTCAGGATTTTTTTTTGCAGTTTACCATACTTCAAATGATTGATTCTTGGCTACACTAATTGCGTGAGAAAAGTATATGTAACTCATTGAAGTATTTTTATTTTCTCATCCTGCTCTACAATCTCATGTCATCTCTAAATAGTTATCTTGAATAACAATCTTCAAAAGATTGGTGATGCAATATTGTAAATTGTAGATATGATGCCCTCCTCCCCCCTCCTCCTCTATTCCCCCCAAAAAATAGTTAAGGACCAAATTACTAAACAATTGAAACAATAATAATCAATGGGGTAAAATGTTTCCCATTCAAATGAAATCTAATGAAAGCTTGGATGAAATATATCAAATGAACTAACGTTGCTAACAAAAAGAAAAATTAGGTACTTAAGTACTAAAAAAAAAAAAGTTTGAGGATTGTTATATTGGTTTTAACCATCATGAATAGTTGACTACAAAATTGGTCTATCTCTATAAAAGACATCTAACTCATTGAAGAAGAGATTGTTACCTATTATTGTATAGTTATCCAATCTCAACATTATATTGTATTCATGCAATTGGAAAACTAGAGCCATCCGGCCATCTATATAACAAGGGGCTCAATCACATTATTCTAGAAACCTAAGACATTGAAAACAGATACAACAAAGAACATACAATCTAGATTTCATATTGAGACTAAGCTCTCTTGTAATCCTCTATCATATTGTGGAAAAAGCACCGTAGACATATGTCATCTTTTTGGGGCTAAATCACGCTAAAGTTCTTTTCTTTTTAATTATTTACTGCAATTTTACTATTATTTATAGTCGAATTCCGACTAGGAGATTCAATCCATCTACCGTTATAATTCATTCTTATTGAGTTATACGACTATCAAGATGGCCAGTTGTCATAACCGAAAACCCAATGTCATGATTTTTAGTAATTATAAATTGAAATAGTAATAAATGGTGATTTTTAAAATTTCAAAAAATTAAGTACTTAGAATTTTTAAGGTTTAGTCCTCAAAAGTAAGTAAATTTCAAATTAAGAAAATCCTCTCATTAATATAGATTTTTCAAGAAAATACTTCACTTAAAGTTTAGAGGAATTCCAATTAATTTATTTAGAAACTTTTTGATAAATCATTAATTTTGATAAAGAGAGTTCAGTTTTAAATTTTAGGCCCAAAATCCAAAATAATTTACATAAAATCATTTATGATTCCAAGTACTCAAATTTGTAGTATTGTTATTCTCATAAATCTACTTAATAAAAATAATAAACTACGCTAAATATTTAAACGAGGAAGAGAAATAAAAAAGGATATAGACACTTACCAGGGAGTAGAAACAGAGCTATTGGCACAAGCCAAACAGCTTGTCTAACCATCGAGACCACCACCTCAAATACACAAATACCTAAAAGTGGAAGGAAGTAAGGGAGTGAGCATATAAATACTTAGTAGAGATTCAATTACAGGTTTTTTACTAATATAAATACTTACTTTCAAGGTCTTGCATGGTCAGTAAAATATTTAAACAGTTCCCAGAAATTCAATTGAAAATATTATCCAAAGATTTAAAACTTTTAAATCATTGTAAAATATCATCTTGAATCAAATTCATTTTCCAAAGGTTCAAATATTCTAAACCGTTATAAAACATAGTCTCAAAAGAAAGTCATTTTCCAAAGGTTTAAACATTCCAAATCTTTGTAAAATAACACATCAGATCCAGTATATATATCTATTTAAGTCAAGCACATAATAGGTAATACAATCAATGACATGTCCGAGCCACCAAAGACTAGTGACCATAAATATGCAATATAGTGTAAGCCACCCTAACTGGATAACTGCACGTGTGTACTGTGTCCAAGTCACCTAAGTTGGTAACCGCGAGTATGATATGTAGCCCGAGCATCCTAAATAAGGTACCGTAAGACTGAGCACAAAGTAGGGATACCGTAAGTCCGTTGGCCGCATAGATGTAATAAATCCATGCAATACTATATACATGACAGAAATGAGAATATATACCACTTTTCACAAAATCATAAAACAGACCATACAATATTTTTAATTCAATCAAGTTTAGTTCTCAAAACTAAATTCTTATACAAATTAGATTTTATAAAAATTTCGGCAGCAAATAGCCGTTTTCATCAAAACTAGTAAAATTCAGTTCCTGCAGAAAATAGTTCCAAAATAAGATAATTTGGCAAGCCTCTCAGAGAGTTTGAATATCAAATTATGTCAAAACATATATAAATCACATTTTTATCAAATAATCCACAAATTTTATATTTATTTAAAATATGTAAAAATCAAAATTAAACTCATTTAAAGATCAAGTAATTGAATCTTTACCTCAATCGAGTGACTAGATAGCGTTATGGAGCTATTGAGAGCATTTGACATCGTTTAGCGATCGTTTGGAGGGTCGGAGGTCGTTTTCAAACTCTCAATCATTTGGTTTGAAATGCCATTTTTCTAACAGAGTCTCGAATGGAGAAATAGACATCTCCATTGAATTCCTAGCACCTTAATTAGCTAGGTTGGATATATAATTTGACTAATTCGGGCTCGGACCGAAATCCGGCCTCGTGACATGCAAAACGAGGTAAATTTGAACCGTCAGATTTCGTTTTCCACGCCGGTCACCAAACATAGTCGATATGTATATTATAATTCATGTTTTCACGAGTACATCGTAAATGAGGTTTATTTTACGATCTAACAGTCGAATTAAAAAATCACAACACAAAACTAAATAGCTCCAAACTGTTCAACAATAGCAGATTTTAATCCGGATAATACTAAGTCAAGATATATATACCATATGAAAGCTTGTGTCGAGAGGAATCAGATGGGACTCATTTCACGGTCGGTGCTGGTCGGAAACATCACTGGCGGTCGAAAGTCCATTTCGGTAATTTCAGCTCCCGTCGGCGATACATAACAACATATGTCTTGAAATTCTGATAGCAAGGTGGTTGGGAGGTGGCGCTTTCAATCCGACCGTTTGTAGACGTCAATGGCAGCTGGAGGATGATGAATGGAGGAGTTGGTCACAGCTACATTTTTCGTTTTCATCGACGCTGGTAAGGTCAGGCGGCTTTGAAATTCTCCGGCGGCTGCAATGCGGTGGACATCGACCATTTTTGGAGTGGTTGCGGCAATCGTCAAGGGCTGGAGATGCTCAGACAGGTGGTGGCCATGAGTTGTAGGGGGTATCGGAGGGAGAGAGAGAGACGAGGGAGAGGAGAGAGATATATACATATATATATATATATATATATAGGGATAACTGTAAAAAAATACCCTGAAGTTTGGGTGTTCTGCAATTTAAACCTTGAAGTTTGAACTCTGCAAAATAATACTCTTAAATTAAGAATTTTTGAAAATTTATACCCTGGACAGATTTTTTGACCAATTTTAGGAACAAAAAAACAATAATATCCTCAATTAAAACTAGATTAATCCATATTATTCATCTTAATTTTGAGGATATATTGTATTTTATCAGTTAAAAATCAACACAGGGTATTAATTTTCAGAAATTCGTAATCTCAGGGTATTATTTTGCGGAATCCAAACTTCAGAGTTTAAATTGCAGAACATCCAAACATGAGGGTATTTTTTTGCAATTATCCCATATATATATAATCTGTTTTTTTTTTTTTAGAAAAAAGTACTAAAATACCCTTAAAAACTTTAGATTTTTACACCATTTGTATTTGAAAAATGGACATTTACAAGACCTAAGAAAATATACCCCTGTTCAAGATAAAAGTGATACAATCGTTAACCGAACAACAATAGAACTTGAACATTAAAAGAGCTCATCTTGGCTAAATTTCTAGCCTTTCATTGAAACTGTGGGTGATCATCATTGGGAGGTTAGTGATGAAATTATCTCAATATGTATCATGCATAAGTAATAATCATGCACACAAGCGTTTTAAAACGAGAAGTACACTAGTGGATTAGCAACTCAACCTGAGTTATATTTTTCACATGCTTTATAATATATTTCTTGGTACAATACTCCTAATTAAATTTGTTAAATAAACTTATCCGCTCAAACAACTGTCAACTAGAAATCCATCCAACATGCTGTTTAATTAGTTCAACCATTATGAGTTATGCTTTTTCAAAATGGCTCTCAAATTGTTTAATTCCTTGTTGTGCAATAATTGAAATATAAACTGTGAATAATATTAAGAGTCGAACCATTTTAAATATCAATTTACGTCACTTAAGGTGGTATAAAAAGTGGGATAATAAGATAGCTAGTATTATGCATAATTATATTGGTAAGAATATTAAAATATAGAGAATTATTATTCACTTGATCAACTAGAATAAAACTAGTATCCACATGTTATATTCTCATTGTCATAATTAATTTCATAGCTATTAACTGATTTAATAGAACTCACATTTTTAAGTTTATCACAGTTGTCAACCAAAAATTATTGACATTTTTCTTTCCCAGTGATCATGATGAAATACGTTTTAATATATAGAGAATTATAAATAGGTGTCTATAAATAGGTGTCTATATGTGTGCAAATCTGTATGAGATATACGCCTCAAAGAAACAATCTGTATGAGATATCGAATTTTAATATGACTGATGTAGTCACAAATGAGATAGAGATAACGCCGATAAACTAATGTCGGGAACACGTCTAAACGTGCAACCTTTGTTGCCAGTTTATACATAAATGATATGATTTCGTCAGTCATGTTGGCTTGTACGGCCGAGATGTGTAACACGTCTACATTATTACGTGCGACCCTTGTAGCTACGCATATATATATATATATATATATATGTATAGCCTTTTGTAGCTTATCTTTCTCTCTGACAAGTTGATGAGTATATCCAAAGAAAATAACTAAGCAAACTACAATATATATCACATATTTATTCACTTGGAGCACTAATATTCATCAATCCAAATAATGGGTTTGAGCGAGGAGCAAGAAATCTTAGTCAAGGAATCATGGGAGGTCTTGAAGCTCGACATTCCTCACCACAGCCTTCGATTTTTCACCTTGTAAGTAAGCTAGCTATATATATTATATCATATTTTTATTTTTCTTTCTTTATCTTTTAATATATTTTTGATGATATATCAGCATTTTGTTCATACATCTACATTCTATAATTACTTATTTATACTGATTTAGGATACTTGAGATTGCACCGGCTGCCAAGAACATGTTCTCGTTTCTGAGAGACTCCGATGAAGTACCACAGAATAATCCTAAGCTTAAGGCACATGCTGTTAAGGTTTTCAAGATGGTAATTAAGTTATTAATTATTTTTTATTTATTACAATTATTATCTCTTATATGTATCCTAATTTTCACTTTTCATTCTGATATATATATATATATATATGTATATGTATTTTAATATATTTATTTGTTGCTTGAACAATAATGGAGAGAAAGGATGAGTATAATATTATCATGTACCACATCTCATCTGTTGGGGCTGGAAATATGTGGCAGCGTTTTGTGTGTGTTTTTTGTCTTTTCCCTTAAATTTTTGTTCTGTTTTTTCACATAATGCTCTTTATTCCGAATTATGATAAAAACACTACAGACACTAAATTCTCATTATTTAATTAGATTTGTTTTATTATTGCCAATTAATTTTTTAAAATTCTCGTTGTTGATATATGAAACTAACTTGTAGGGTAGCGTTTTTGTTCTGTCTTCCATTATTTTCCCCATTCCCCCTTTCAAATTGTGTTCTCATATTAGAATAAATCAAAATTAAGTATGTATTTGGTATAGTTGTATTCTAATGTTGGTATTTAGACGAAATAGCTAGCTAGTTGCATAGTGGCAACACTGTATACAGGTTTGGACTAGTTCTTTCCAACTTCAATTTTTAGTTACATTGTGGCAACACTAGGGGCATATCACTTGAACTTTTAAAAAATTATACATACAATTTAAACTAAAATTAAGAAGAAATAATTGGTAATTAAATAGGGGCATAACTTGAATTTGTTTTAATTTATATATGAAATCTAAAATCTAAAAAATTGAGAAAGGGCAAGTGGTAATTAAATAGCGACATAGCGTAAATTCTTTAAAATTTTATAGGTAAAATCTAAAACCTAAAATATTGAGACCCCTTTTGCCCCCTCCTCCTCCCTCTTTTCAAAAAATAAATAAATAAATCCGGGATTTTTCTTTTTTAAGAAAAACTTACCATATAAAATCAAACTTTCTCTTGTTTTTATGGGTTCTTTTTATGACTATATTTATGGAGAAACTTTACCACTTTTGGGAAACTAATGAACTTTGACAGTTCTATTGTTTGCTCTAAGTTCAACTGAAAAATACGGGCCGGTATGTTGTGCACAGCCCAAAACTAAGAAGCTTAGTTGACAAGCCCAAACTGTACCAACCAACTATTTTTTCGTTGAGAAATTAGAGTGGTTGTCCCTCTCGTACACTGCATTTAAATATCGTTTTAGTTTTTTCCTTTTTATGGCTTATAAATGATCAATATATCAGTTTTTATACTTTATATATCCATTGATATACTAGCTTCAATTTCTATACCATGTCTATCAGTTTTATACTAGGTAATTCAGATTTTATACTTTGTATATCTACGAATATACCAGTCATTTTTCTACAGCATTTGAAAAAGGATTTCAAACACTTTTATCTATAAAAATAAAAAAGAATTACAAAAATACTACGGTCGTTTTTTTTTTTTTCAATTCCCGTACAGTTCTTATTAGCAAAATATTACTTTTCAAAAAGTTTTTAGAAAAATACCATTTTAAAAATATTTACTTGTTATTAGTTTCTGAAAACTAGTTACCGATTACCAGTTACCAGTTGTATACTAGTTATAAATATCTTTAGTTACTAGTCATTAGTACTTGAAAATTGGTTACTAGTTATTAGTTACTATTTTTAAAATGGTATCGTTCTAGATATTTCTTTAAAAATGATATTTTTCTAATGAAAACCTTACTTGATTTACAAAAAACATAAACTATCGTAGTTATTTAATTTGTTTTTCTAAAAATACTATACAATACCTAATTTTCACTTTGAAAAGCGAACATTTGCATAGAACAGGCGCAAAATTCAGCCATGTTACAAAGAGCCCCTTTTTCGTTTGGTTTTGGTCCATTTCTTTTGTACTTGTGCTAATAAACTACCAAGAGTACTAAAACACAAATACCCCTAATCCTATCACTATATGTTAAATATTCAATAAAACAAGGGGCTCTAAGCAAAATGGTCATTTTTTACACTTTATTTTAATAAAAGTCCATTTTTTTATTTTATAACAATGTAGTCGAATTTATTAGTTTTAGTAAATGTATATCAGTTTTACTATTTCAAATGTCGGATATACTCGATATAAAAACTGATACAATTAGCATAAAATAATATACTAATGTTTGATACAGTTTTACTAATATTTGATATACTCAGTGTAAAAACTGTTAAATTTATTTTGCTTTTAAACAAAAAAAAAACACGGAAATTTATTAAATGAAGTGTGAAGAATGGTCATCTGTTACAAATACTCATAAAACAAAGGAATGCATGTAATAGAAACTGATGTCAACTAAATGAGTTATAAAAATCTTTGACGTCAAATAGAGAAATAATTAGATGTCATTGTGCACCAATTACTAGTAGCATTATCTTTTTCACTCTCTTTACATACTCTCGATTTATTACTTCACATGTGAATCCAAAGATAATTTGTTATATTATTAAAGTGAGAGATTTTGCGATCCATATGTCTAGTAGTGACAAAAATAAAAGCCTAGAAAAGAAATGTTAAGGAACTTGTGCATGCTCTTTAGTGTTCAATAATCGATGCTCACATCTAACAATATATTTCATTCGAAATTAGACATGTGAGTCAGCTATTCAGCTTCGAGAAAAGGGAGAGGTAGTAATTCCTGATTCAAGTTTAAAGCATTTAGGATCTGTTCATCTCAAGAATGGAGTCATCCCTCCCCATTTTGAGGTATGTATATACATAACATTAGTGCCAAACATATATATAACTATATGAGTTTATTATGGGCCTGTTTGGCATAGCTTCCAAAGATTTTTTAGAGCTCAAAAATTACTTTTGAGGGTGTTTGGATCAATTGTCAGAAAATCTTTTTTTAATTAAAAGATCTTTTTAATGAAGTATGGACCCACTAGCTTATACAGGAAGATCTTCTGGAGCTTTTACTTCAGGAAGTAAAAGTTATCCCAAACGGGCGCTATGTATATCCATAGAATATTACCATATCTTTTTTTTTTTAACCACTGGTGTATATGTACAGTTGACTTGTTACTATGTAATTGGTGTAACATATATGGTTTACAACATTAATGTCATTTTACAATGAAATAAAACAACTCAGTTACTATATTCAAACTATAAATAATGAAAACCCAACTGGTAACAGAAAGCATGGATTTTAGCTGATAGCTCCCATGCTATGCATTTTCATATATATATATATATATATATATATATATAACTTGTTGCCAATTTTCATTTAATTCGTTAATTGGCGAAAATTAATGTAAAGTGTTTAATTACCTAAGGTGGTAAAAGAAGCACTGCTAAGGACAATCAAAGAAGCAATTGGAGACAAATGGAACGACGAGATCGGTTCTGCCTGGGGAGAAGCTTATGACCAACTGGCTGCAGCTATCAAGAATGAGATGAAACAGTAATGTTGGAGCACCCTGCAACTCTACCTTTTAAAGCAAAAAAAAAAAAAAAAATAAATTGAATCAGACTCTTCTTGAAATGTGTGTTTATAATGCTACCAGTTTATGAACTTTTATAATTAAATTGCATCATTACCTGTGGATAATGCCTCAACAAAATATGCGCATGCAAACATTAAAATGATATGCTACAATATCGATCAGCATAAATAAGACGATGTATATCGTTCAACATTAAGGTTATGTTTGTTGTATCATATTATATTGTAGTGTGATATATTATATTGGGTTGTATTGTATTATATTATTCTATTATAGTAGTATATTTGGTTTTGCATTGTATTCAGATGTTTCATTAAATGTTAATTTTTCAAACATAACACTTACAAAGCTAATTTTGGAAACTACTATTTTAAAAAATTATTTAGAAAAATACAATCTCTAAAATTTCCACTTTCTAAAAGTTATTTTGTAAAAATACCACTTTCTAAAATTAATTTCAGAAAATACCACTTTTAAAAAGTTATTTGAAAAATACCACTTTTAAAAGGGATAAAGTGATGAGAGAAAAAGAGAGAGGAATAAGAGAGAAATTAAGGAAAGAATAAAGTGATAAAAGAGATATTAAGGACAAAGGAAGTGAGGAGAGTCAGTATTTACAATACAGTGTAATACAGACCTTTTTTTTCGGATTAGATAATTCTCTTCGTATTGTATTAAATTTTGATATCTTATCAAATAATACAATTCTCAAAATGACTTTTTTAGTACAAATTTTATGCCTTCTAATTCTAAATGAAGAGAGAAATATTTCACTTCCTGACATAATCCTCATATATTTCTTTCTAATTTGAACTAAAAAAGTCATTTAGAGTGAAAAGTGGATTTATTCAATATATTTTCCATATTAAAATACTACGAGACATAATATTAAAATACAATACAAATTTTTATATGGTGGCACAATGCATCAAACGTGATCTACATTATATATATATATGGTTGCCAATCCAATAGGTGTTTTTTTTTTTAACCTATGTGTAGGTAATTTTTTTTAGCCGTTGGATCATCATCTAATGGTGATCCAACAGTTATAATGAGATGCACGAAAAGATATGCATTATTAATGCTATTTCTCTCTCCTACTTTTTAATATAAAAAAATGTGCATGATAAATTTTCATTGGCCAAAATAATACCTATGTATAAGTAAAAAAAAAAAAAAAAAACCTACTGGATTGGTACCCTATATATATATATATATATTACATATCTATAACTATATTATAGAGGGGGCGGATGATGTCCCACCTTAGTTTTAAACGGGATCGGTCTCGTTTGAAATCTGGACCATTGAGGATTAAATTTATTAAATCCAAGAGCTGGGCTCAAAAGTTTAACATTACTAGGTTTTTGTTGACTGACACATACTGCCTAGGTAGGCTATAGGGGTACGGGAGCTGGCTACCGATTCAGTAATAAGGTCAGTTGATCTTTAACCTTTGGGTTCTCCTTTGTTTCTCATATTTCCCATTTCTCTCTCGTTAAGGCGGTTACGAACGAAGTGGCAACCATAAATCAGAGAGAAAAAAAAAGGCAATCATAAATTTTGCAGCTCCATTATATTGTGTATGTTTTTCGTCGATTTGTTCACCAAGGAAGAAGAGAACCAGCAACATTACTGAAGAGGAGAGTGCTCAAGGAGTAGTAGGTTGAGCCAGGTCCTCTGCTTCGAAGAGGTTGTGAACCCAGACATGTTAAAATTTTTTTCGCTACTTGTAAATAATTTGATTTTAAGAAAGTAGGCTTTTACTTTTGTATTTTTCCTATTATAAGTATTTTGAGAGTATTTTTTAATGGAGTGTGTACACTTGTTTTCCAATTCCTTGAATGAACCCTAATTATAGGTTCGTTTGATTTGATTCGTGTGGAGTAGCATTGTGTGACATGAAAATTTTGGTTGTAGAAGCAGTTGTTTGAACATGGTAACGATATATAGCTATTCAGATCCTTTAAATATAATGCATGTGTGCGAGAATTTCATTTAATTGTTTTTGGTTATTGATGTTAGGGATAGTATGAAGGCAATATTTTTTATTTGCTTATCTCTTTAGGGACTCAATTATTGTTATTTTACTTGAAATTTTAGGACCTATTTGAATATAACATTGAAGAGTAATTATGCATGTTTCTCACCATGCATGTCATAGAAGATTTAGTACTTATGTTAAGGTGGCAAAGCATTGTATTGTTTCTATTCTTATCATGAAACTTGAAAATGTCTAGTTTGGAGAAAAATGCCTCCAAAGTGTCGTGGTAGGAGTAAGGAAGTTCATTCCAAGAAATCAAAACAATGAAATAATTTTTGGTAAGTTTGTTGGATGGTTGTGTCTTATTTACATAGATTGATTTTAATTTGGTTGATAATTGAAGCCAAAGATTTTGATTGGAGTGCGATATTTGCAGCAAGAGTCATTACAGTACTTTCAAGAGCTAAAACATGGATAAAACAGACACTGAGGTAATTTATTTAGTTTTCTACAAGCTGTTAGTTAAGTTGTTCTAAAGTGAGTTTGAATTATTGAAATATTCGTGTAATTATAGGTTCATAAGGCATTTTCAATGGTGTATGCAGAGTTAACTGATGAAGAGAAGGCAAGCTATGTAGATGTTGTAGAAGTGAGTGGTGGTCCTAAGAGGGAGGTACGTCATGATGAAGGTGATTTGTAGCCCGAGAATGATGTTATAAAAGAAAGAGAACTCCATGCTCATTTGATAGGTTGCATAGGATCTACGAATTTTTAATCCTTGAACAAAAGGAAGTTGTTAGGCAAGCTGGGTTTAGGACATTCTTACGCGGCAATGTTCCATATGTGAGTACAAGTTTGATAATGTGGTTGGTTGAAAATAATGATCCTTCTCGATATATGCTTACTCTTAATGGTAAGAAATATAAACTGTCAGGGTCTAGTTTTGAGAATATTATGGGGATAAAGGATGGAGGTGAAAGTGTTGAATTCCAAGGTAATGTAGATATATCGGATCTGAAGGATACTATAATCGGAGATAAATTACAAATATCTATGGCCGATTTAGAGGAACAATTGGAGGAGTCACAGAATGCCGATGATTTGTTTATTGCAAGGTTTGCATTAGTTGCCATTGGGTCGGTTTTATGTCCTCCATCAGGGGTTCATCTTAGTAGTTCTTATTTATATGCTGTAAGTGATACAAACAATTTAGGGACGAAGAACTGGGCAAGTCATACAGTCCATCATCTTATAGAGTCTATTAGACGCTATCAAGTGAATCACGCTAAGAATTTATTTGGATACATATTATACTTGTAGGTAGATATGTTTTTTTCCTTGAAAAATGGATTGGTATCTTATAATGCCATATTTTTGTGCATGTTTTAACTGGATTCTATTTTTTTCATGTAGCTATTTTATCTAGACCACGTCGAGTGGGAAGGTGGGCTTGTTGACAGGACAATACCTCCCATTGATTTCTGAGATTACCAAAAATGCAGTCGTGTTATGAAGTGGATTCACAGTATTGGTGGATTTACTAGCCTAGAGGTATGCATACTTAATTTAAGTAAAGGAATGTTGATAAGAAAATTGTATAGAGGGATATTGATAATAGAAACGGGCAGGTGTTAAAGTAGAGTTAGTTAATTGAAAGTAGTTTTTCAGGCTTTAGTATGTTAATTATGCTATGGCAGTAGTATCTGATTTAGTTAGTTAGTATTGTCAATTTAGGAATATTTGGAGATAATAATAATATATGTATTCCTTTGTTTAATACAGGTGAAATTGCTAAATTCTGGGAAAGAGGAATCGCCATTATGTCCCTTAGAGGATGCAAAGAAGCAGAAACGTGTACCGATGAATTATTTGAAGAAACATGTTTAGTCATCTTCCGGATTTCGTGCTGATAATGTAGTCCATTATCCTGAAAGCAAGGGTAAAGATGAACTGATGATTCTAAAGGATGAAGTTGCCAGTTTGAGGTCACTTGTAGTTGGTTTTCGTGAACATGTTGGTTAGAGGATTGAGAATGAGGCTGAGACAAGGAATGCACTCATTATAGAGGTGAAACAATTGGTTGAGTCCGTGATAAGCCAGAGGCTTGTGAGGACTAAGGAAGATGACAATGTAATGAATATTGATGAGGGTGAGAATATTGTTGAGGCATTTGTTGGCAAAATTCGCAAGTCTTGTGGAACCACCTCAAAGGCCAAAAGGGCAGTCACCTCAAAGGGCAAGAGGGGTGTTGATGAATCTGATAAAGGAACACCAAAAGGTAAACAACATAGCTCATTTGAAGAAGGCCGACAAAGAAACATCACTAGCTATTCTAATATACGGAGCATTCTGAACTTTTTAAGGAAATGGACCTAACTAGTAGTAATTTGGACTCAAATGATTTTTTTCGAAGTGTTTTGAAAAATGATATCTCTCACAGTATCCATAATATTGTGTGATACAGGTCGCACAATTTCTGACCATAAAATTATGATTTTTTTCAGGATTAATTAGTGGTGACAAATTGTACGATCCTACATCATACAACATTGTAATATTATTAGAAAAGTCATTTTTTAAACACTCTTGAAAATATCATTTTAGTCCAAATTATTACTACTTATGTTAATTTTCCAACTTTTTATCTAATTTTGGCTTCGTACAAAATTCTAAGTCCAAAGTACTAAAAAATTTAAAAATCCTAGATAGACTGGATTTTTTGAAAAATTCCAAATGAATTTAAAAAAATATAAATTTTTAAATTTTTTAGAAATATAACACTTTTAATAAATATTTAGAAAAATATCATTTTGTTTCAAAATTGGTATTTGTCATTGGTACTTGAGATAACCGATTAAGTTACCTTAAGTTACTTGATTAGTTACTTCAAATATCTCATCAATTAATAAAAAATAATATAATCTAAATACTTTTAAAAGTAGTATTTTTCTAATTAAAATCTAAGATTTTTTATTCTTTTGAAAAAATACCATAGAAAATCAAATTTCCTCATCCAATTTTATGTGAGAACAGCGCATAAATTGATCACATGGTTGTCATACTAGCTTATTATACATAACAGAAGATCATGATTGAGTAGCACATTCGACATTGTAAATATATATAAAAATATTATATTCGATTACCAAATATATATATATATACACATATATTATATTCCGAAAATTCCAAAGTTCTAAATATAAAAAAGAATAGAAGGAGATTGTTCGTCTAACTAATAAAATAGTTGTAATTATAATCAGTAGTGCTCAATACCAAAATGACATGTTTGTCTATTATTAGATGATTTTAATTAATAAATTAGGTTCATGTTATAATTAGCCAGTGACATACACATATAATGTGGTGCCTAGCACCAAATGATATGCCACCACTAGTACTCCATATCATTNTGGTATTTGTCATTGGTACTTGAGATAACCGATTAAGTTACCTTAAGTTACTTGATTAGTTACTTCAAATATCTCATCAATTAATAAAAAATAATATAATCTAAATACTTTTAAAAGTAGTATTTTTCTAATTAAAATCTAAGATTTTTTATTCTTTTGAAAAAATACCATAGAAAATCAAATTTCCTCATCCAATTTTATGTGAGAACAGCGCATAAATTGATCACATGGTTGTCATACTAGCTTATTATACATAACAGAAGATCATGATTGAGTAGCACATTCGACATTGTAAATATATATAAAAATATTATATTCGATTACCAAATATATATATATATACACATATATTATATTCCGAAAATTCCAAAGTTCTAAATATAAAAAAGAATAGAAGGAGATTGTTCGTCTAACTAATAAAATAGTTGTAATTATAATCAGTAGTGCTCAATACCAAAATGACATGTTTGTCTATTATTAGATGATTTTAATTAATAAATTAGGTTCATGTTATAATTAGCCAGTGACATACACATATAATGTGGTGCCTAGCACCAAATGATATGCCACCACTAGTACTCCATATCATTATTCAATAAAGAGTAATGCTATGGGGCACCAGTGGTACCCAGCACCACAGTGATGTGTCAATCTGTCACTGGCTAATCATAATTATAATTTAAGTGAGGCCTATGTGGGACCCAGTTTATTAATTAAATCATCCAGTGACAAACAGACATGTCACTGTGGTGCTGGGCACCACTGGTGCCCCATAGCATTGCTCTTCAATAAATATACTTAGTGAATTTCTTTGAAGGTGATTTGTATATCATTTATTGGGTGGACAGAGTAAACGACGACAAAAAAAAAATATATATATACGCACTATCTTTGTCGAGAAAACGCCGGATCGAAGTCTGATTTAAAGTCAAGCGTTTACACGTTGAAAATTTAAATTTAGGTATCTAAAACCGTGAAGCTTCGTATTCTTCGGTTGGCACCACGTAATGGAATTAGTTGGGTTGCTTTAATTTGACTAAACTAACTTTGCTCTTCTGAATTTTGCATGGAGTTAAAGCAGTCTAATATTGGCATCTACTAGAATAGATTTTTCAAACTTGATAGCCCCAAATAACTGCCACTTATATTTTGACACTACATGATCGTATCCTTTATATAAGGCTGCACCACATCTCCTCTTATCTTCATCTCTCTCTCTCTCTCTCTCTCTCTGTGTTTGCATACGTGTTTTATTAAGGTAGGTACACATTCCTTGATTACTTAATTAATTAATCCTTCCACTATGGTACTCAACATGGTGGAAATTGATCGATGTGTATATATTTACATCTTAAAAGGAAATATATCATATAGTTAATATATATAATCTGTTTTTCTAATTAAGTCAATGTTTAGTTCTTGATGATAAATCCCTAGTTATGATATAATAACGAGGTCATACATCTTTTGTTTTCAGTTAATTCAATAGCAAAACTAAACGCCATGTATTTTTTTTTTTCATATACTTAATTGACTATATATAAAGATCAAGATATACAGCTTCTATAGCTATTGTAGCTAAGGCTATATTCATCAATGGGTTTGGTTGTCGAAGCTGAAATAGAAAATCATCAAACGACATCGTCAGAACAGATTCAATACCAAATGGGAGTGAGAAGCTTATTGGAGAGAGGAATAACAAGAGTTCCAACCAAGTATATATTGCCCCAGGAAGAACGTCCCAATGGGGACAGTGACATCCACGACCTCAATATACCTGTCATCGATTTTGCCCAGCTTCATGGCTCCACCAGATCCCAAGTCATAAGTTCCCTCGCAAAAGCTTGCCAAGAATATGGAATTTTTCAGGTCTTTTTATACCTCTCTCTCGTAAGATGAATTGATATTGAATTATTGATGCATAACACATACTAATAGAGATGTTTGGTTCTAAAATAGAGTTCACATATAAGTACTGGGGGTTCAACCTTTATTAAATTATATAAATAAGTTAAGAAACATATATACATATATGTAAAAAGACCCTAGCCAGCTAGCTAGAAGTCTTTGTAGTACGTACTTGGTTATCTTAAATATTTAGTTATATTGATTATGCATGCAGTTGGTGAACCATGGTATTGAGGCTGATGTTATTCATAGAATGGTTGATGTAAGTACAAGATTTTTCGATCTGCCTTCCAACGAGAGATCAAAGTACATGTCTAAAGATATGTTTTCCCCAGTTCGGTACGGAACTAGCTTTAATCAGAATAATGATAAGGTATTTTGTTGGAGAGACTTCTTAAAACTTAGCTGCCATCCTTGTTTGCCAGAAGTTCTTCCTCATTGGCCTTCGTCTCCAGTGGACCTAAGGTAACTCTCCTTCAATCCACTCTCTTGACTAGAACACAGAGAATTCTCATATTTCATTATTTTTTTTAAATTAATGTTATCATCAATTTGAGTTAAGTGCCTATAGAGGTCATGAACTATACAAAGTTGTTAGGTTTATCACTTAATTATCATGAACTTTCAGCCGTAATAAGATTATAACTTTGACACAACTTGATTCTGAAAGAATGACTAAAAACAATATAAATAAAAGTTCAGGGATAAAACTGTAGGATAAGGTTTAGGGCCCAAATATGCATATAATTAGTCTACAATTTATTTGCTTCTAATAATGCTATCGCATTTGGTGGTCAAGGAATGGGAGTTCTAGTTGGTATCTACTTATAGTTTGGATGCTTCTAATTCTAACACATTCTTCTTAACCTCCCTAAATTATGTGAGTTTAGTTTTTTTTTTAAAAAAAAGAAGAAAAGAAAAGGAAAAAAAAAGAAAACCTTTTAAGTGGCAAAATCCATACAGAAACAGGAAAACGAGCCCTAAAGTTTGCTTGTTACTGGACCAATTATTAGCTTACTAGCACATAACGAATGACTTTATTTATACAGGGAAGCAGCGGTTAACTTCTCTAAGAGCACGAAATTCTTGTATCTCATGCTGATGGAGGCTATACTCGAGAGCTTAGGATTAAAAATGGGAGAAACCTCGAGAGATGATGATGACATAAATAATGGAAAAGACGGTTCAATAAAATTTGAAGATCAGGGAAGTCAACTCATTGTGGTCAACTGCTACCCTTCATGCCCTGAACCTGAGTTAACCCTAGGAATGCCACCCCACTCGGACTATGGCTTACTTACTCTTCTCCTTCAAGATGCACAAGTTGAGGGGCTTCAGATTCAACATGAAGGAAGATGGATTACAGTCAAACCGCTTCTTAATTCCTTTGTTGTCAATGTTGGTGATCATCTTGAGGTTAGTTTTGACATTTTTATATTATATTTCTTATGTATTATTTTAGAATTTGAAAACAAACAGAAAAAGTCTATGGCAAGTCTTCCCAAAAAAATATATATTTGAAAAAAAAAAAAAAAGAAGAAGCCCTATTAATAGGATATATTGCTATTTGCCCACCAAGTTATTTCATTAGTTAATGATATATGTACTGTTTGATTTTCTATCATGTCATATCATGACAACCGTATACATATTTTTATAATATCTTTTCTTGCAAAATAAATAAACAAAAATGAGGCAACTGATGATGATCATGATCTCAGAGGCATTTTTCTCCCACTAAGCCCAAGCTTCAAAGTTCGTGGGAAATTGACCTCTAAATTGATACGCAGTACTATAGTTTACATGTTACGTTTATATAATATATATAATACGAAAAATTAATTAGCGCATACATAGATATGTACCTTGAATCCATTTTTAAGTGCTATATGTATAGGTTCTAATCTAATATGTATTCTTTTTTTATCTGTCTATAAGTTTTTTTTTTTTTTTTGATTATTGGGTTATTATCTAATGACTATCATTATTGAGTAGTTGAAAAAAAAATAAAAGAAAAATAGTCGTTATTTAAAACTTTTCTCTTTCCACCTTTTACAAAATACTGCATGATGAATTTTTAATCGGATAAAACAATAACTAGGTAAAAAAATATATATATATCTATAATTTTGTTATATCTTTGTTTGATTTGCAGATTTTCAGCAATGGGAAATACAAGAGCGTTCTCCATAGAGTAGTTGTGAACTCTTCCAAGTCAAGAATCTCCGTTGCTTCGCTTCACAGTGTGCCGTTCAACTGCATGGTTGGGCCATCACCTAAGCTCATTGACAAAGCCAATCCAAAGCGCTACAAGGACACTGACTTTTCCACCTTTCTCCACCACATAGCTTCCCGTGAACACAACAATAAGAGTTTCTTGGAATCCAGAAAATTATTCTTCACTTCTTAATAATTGACCTAATTAAGTAAGAATAATGCTATGGGGTACCAGTGGTGCTAAGCACCATAATGATGTGTCAGTCTGTTACTGGCTAATCATAATTATAATTCAGGTGAAGCCAATATGAGATCCAGTTTATTAATTAAATCATCCAATAATAGATAAATATGTCATTGTGGTGTTGAGCACCACTGGTGTCCCATAACATTTCTCTTTTAAGTAATTATCATTTAGAAAATACAGTTTGACTTTTGCGGACCTGAAAATGATTGAGATCAGCTATAAACGTATCGGGAAATCTTTTTTTTTGGGACGCTGGGGACGTCAAACATCGTCAAGTATAGGGAAATAATAGAGCTGAAAGAATTTATTAATATTAAAGATATAAATAAATACATTAATAAATACATCTAGTCTCTTTCTTTCTCTGGAGACTCTCTCTGTCGACCCCTCTCTCTACCTCCCACCTATCTAGATTTTCACGCCACTGGAGAGGAAAATCTTTATAATCTCAATTTGCAGTAGGATTTATCTGTTTTTGCTTCTTTTTATTTCTATTTCAATAATCATTTGCATAAAGTTGATGTTACCATTGATTTAAATTTATAGACATTTTATCCAACCTGATTTTAAATCGGGTTTATGTGGTTTTTTTTTTTTTTTTTTTACATTTAAAACTTTCAAAGTTTAGATTTGAAAGATTTTATCCTATAAAATGTCAATAACTTATTAATCGGAAGAACCAACTCTAATAATAGAGAATGATTTTAAAAGAATGAAAAATTATTTCTCATAGAGTTCTACCTGTAGTCCTCGTTGAATTTGATTTGTGTTTTTTCTCTGATCATAATACTAGAATACAATGGTCTTATTGGCTACTTGTCTGTTATTATAGGTGCTTTATAATTCCAGTTTTACATCGGATTGGTTATAATTGTAATGCACTTATTCATTAATAAATATATTTCCTTTTGATAAAAAAAAATACATTAGTATTTTTTGAAGTCAATTCAAGTATTAATGCTCACTTGATATTTATAATATATATGTATATGTATTTCTTTTCTTTAATTTGCTATGTCTTGTTCCCTAAATTTCAAGATATTCTTCGAACTAATAGATTGTATTGAGATATCGGTAAGCCTAAAAACTTCCCCTCTAGGAACTGTACATGAAATGTAGAAGAATGGGGCCTATATGGAACATAAAATGCATTTTAATAATGAGTACGATTTCAATTCAAAATTTAATTTAGAAAAGGAAGAGGAAAGAGGAGCAATATATATAGTATCTAGGCTACTTATTTGTACTATTCCCAAATTTTAGCCACCATCTAATCAGGTGGCATTTTAATTTTTCATTTTGAACATTGGTTACAGATAAAATATGCACATATATAACTAACTCAAATGATTGCTTACAACTAAGTAGAACTAATTAACTACAACATATATAACAAATTTTATCCTTAAAACAAAAACATACGTTGTTACGTCAATTAATGGCCAAGATTTATAAACAATTACTTGATAGTAGTGTTATTGTTTGTGGTGCTTATTACTTAGTTGTCACAATCCTTAATGGCCAAGATTCTAAATGTAATTCAAAAAGGAAAAAGAAAAAAATTGCTTTGTTTCAATTTTTAGTTGTTTGGTAATTTTTTTATTATTTTCAAAGTTATTTGGGAATAATTTCTAATTTAAAACATTTGAGTTTGTTCTCGCCAATTAAAACTTTTTCGCTAAATTAGATATTTCGGGGTAAAATTGAAATATATATTGTGCAATCCCAAAGCCGCCTAAAGTGTAGTTTCCAAGAATGTAGGAATTAAAAATAAAAAATAAACCAAAAAACTATAGATCGAGCATATATTTGTAAAGATCCTTCTTTATATATATTTAATTTCAGAACTAGGATTTCATTTATTTTTGCTATGTTTATACGGATGGTTATCCTTTGCTTGCAGTAAGTAACATGAAACAAACATACCTCTCGAGAGTTTTTTCACTATTTACTTTCTCAATTCTTCGTCTTCATGTGAATTGACTGTGTTTTAGTTTTCTCTCACGCACTCTCCCTCTAGCAAATATACATATGAAGCTCATAACTATTTCTTTATGTCTTTGCGGAGTAACTGTTAAAGAGAAGAAAAAAAAATCGGAATTGGCATCATTTTCCAAAACCGTGTATGATTCAGTTTCTCGATAAATTTCAGATTAATTGTGTCACGATTGGAAATCCAAGACCGTGATTTTTAATAATTTTATATGAAAATAGTGATAAACAGTGATGTTCAAAAATTTTAGGAAATTAAATACTTGAAACTTTCATTTTTAGTCCTTAAAAGTAACCAAATTTCAGAATCATGAAACTTTCCCTTAGTTTTAACTTCCTAAGAAAAATCTTCATTTAAAGTTTAGAAAAAATTCTAATTAATTAGTTTAGAAACTTTTATTGAATCATGAATTTTAGTGAACGAGTAAAATTAAAAACATTAGGTCTAAAGTCCAAATAATTTACATAAAATTATTTGTATTTCTAAGTACTCAATTTAATAACAAAATTATCCTCATACATCTACTTAGTAAATACACTAATATTGGCTAAATAATTTTGATATAGAAAAGGAAGATGATACGGAGTAGGAACCAGCCAATGAAGAGGAATGGAACTGCAAGCATATACTATAGGTAAATTGACCTAATACTTAAGACAAATCATGCATGCATGCAAATATAGAATTCACATGATCATATCATGAACGCAGCGGAAAAAAAGCGGATTTAGGTTTTTATATGAAAACAGTTTTCATAACCACAGAACATGCATACATCATATATAAGATCATATATAACATAAATCAAATCTAGATACATAAACCCTAGAGATGAGATTAGAGTTTACCTCTTGTAGCATGCTCCTCCTTGATCTCCTTGTTGATCGTGATCAAACCTCCAACCCTAGATCTTCTTGTCTATACTCTTGCTCTTAGTTGATGAGGCGAGTGAACACCAAATTGAATCCTTCATTGGAGAACGATCAAGAACACTTTCTTGATCTTTTAGAATTCCGGGACTTAATATGGAACTTTGAGATTGTAAGAAACTTTTTCCCTCCTCTCCTCTCAGCCTTGGCCGATTTTTCTCTCTCTCTCCCTGTGTCTATGCGTGTAGCACTTCTAGAATTATTGTGCAGTTTTTTTTCCCCCCTCATATATCTTATATATATGGGGCCCAAAACTGCTAACCCTAGTCCAACTAGCATTGCGCTTGTTCTCCAATTTGGGCTTTAGGTGTATTTTTATAAATATGTCCAACTCATGAAACTTATTTATAAAAATACCAACTTCTGTGTAAAATCATTATTTTACATAGTTTCATGAAATTAATTTCACGAATACCACCAATCAATTAATGAGCTTTATTGAATTAGATAAGGGACCTAATGGATCTAAATAATCTAAGCTCTAATAGTATAATAAATACATAATAACTCTTATTATGCTATTTATATAAATACTATTAATAAAGGGGACATTCTACTAAAGGCCCAATACTGCACTCTTAGATTAGATTTCATGCCTTTTATAGATATTTAATCAACTAACCTTGATTAAACGATCCATCTAGCATATTCTATACCACATATAGAATCCCTATACAATACCGTAGTTGGAAAGGTGAAATTACCGTAATACCCCGCCAACACATATTTATCTTTAAGTTACCATCCTTCTATCAAAGAATAATGTTGTCAATTATTTTATTCTCAATGGCCATATAGATAAAATTATCAACCAATTCACAAAGTGAATACTAAGATCTTAGATTTAATTACTCCACGAGTCTTGAAAGAACCTAAAGTAGCATTAATGTATAATATCCTTAAACTATTTAGAGTTCTCATCAATTCATAAACTATAACCTCCAATATGCTAGAGTTTGCCTCTAATTTTACTGAGGCTAATCTTTTAACAAATCAAAAGGCTAAAATCCATGAAAGCAAGTCCAATCAAACATCAAGAATTAAGATCCACATGCTAAGAGCTAGTTTGTAGTAATATAAGAATTGAGTTACGGCACTCCAATTCTTTATATTACCTGGTCCTGTTCAATACACATAACTTATTTATGTTGTACTAGTGTTTCTATCAGAAGTCAGACACTTTAATAATTTGAGACACATAATTCCCGTTGAGATAGACAAACACTACAATCTTTAGCAAATAAAGTATTCCATCTTTATTTACAGATTGTGAACTAATTCATTTAGACTTAGATAAAGAAACAAGTCTCCCCATAATTAATACTTAATCATGTTTGTTTCTTTATACACAAATAAATTCATAAAATCTTTTTCAGATAAATAAACTATTCAACTAAGACAGTCTAATCTAGCAAATATCATAATTGCACATAAGAGAAAGTTGTTCATAATAAAAGGGTAAAATTAGAAATCTGCTTTTTAGGGCAAATATCCTAACATATACCAAGCATATTTGTCAAGCCACTAGAATAATTACCGCAAAATAAATCAACACTTAAAAGTGGGAGGAAGTAGGGGGTGAGTATGTGAATGCTCAGTAAAAATTCAATTACAAATTTTTAATCAATATAAATACTTACTTTTAAGGTCCTGTATGGTCAGTAAAATACTCAAACAGTTTTACTGAAGTCCAAATAAAAATTATCGTCCAAAGGTTTAAATCTTCCAAAACCTTATAAAACACTATCTCAAAATAGAAATCATTTTCCAAAAGTTCAAATATTCCAAATCATTGTAAATATTAGTATCAAAACAAATTTATTATTCAAAGGTTCAAACATTCCAAATCATTGTAAAACATCACATCAAATCCAATATTTATCTATTCAAGTCTTCACAAGTGTATTGAATACCACCTAATTCCGTAATATCTAATGTATATAATATACGTGAGTTCTAGCCAGCTATGTGATGACTGTGAGTTTTATTACAGTCATCTGTTTGATAACCGTAAGTTTTCTTTTTATTATTATTTTTTTTATATTCCAGTGTTTTCTTAAAACACTGTGATTCTAGTGTTCTTTTGGAAACACCGTGACTCCGTCGGCGTAGCGTGAGATATATACACAATGTAATGCTATATGAATGACATGAATCAGAATATGTACCATTTTCCACAAATTCTCAAACAGACTATGCAGTTTTTTTAATTTAATCCAAGTTCATATCGCAAAACCAATTTTTCATTTTATTTATATTTTTCACGAATTTTTGGCAACATAACAGCCATTTCCAGTACATCCCATAAAGTCCAATTCCTACAGAAAATAATTCCAAAACAATATATATGTGTGGCACGCCAACTAGTGTGACGTGCCTCCCAGGCAGTTTAAATATCGATTTTTCTCGAAATATATGTAAATCATATTTTTACCAAATATGTCATAAAATTTCATATTTATTCAAAATATGTAAAAATCAAAATTAAACCAATTTTAATATTAAGTAATTGAATTCCTACTTCAATCGAGTGACTAGATAATACTACGATGCTATTGAGAACGTTTGACGTTATTTGGCAGTTTTTTGGAGCGTCGGGAGTCGTTTTCGGGCCCTCGATCGTCCGCTTTGAAATAATTTTTTTCCAACAGAGCCTCGAATGGAGAAACAGACATCTCCACTGAATTCCTAGCACCCAAATTAGCTAGGTTAGATATATAACTTGATTAATTTGGGCTCAGGCTAAACCCAGGTCCACTGCATGCAAAATGAGGTAAATCTGAGTCGTCAGATTTCGATTTTCGTGCTCATCACTAAACATAGTTAATATATATATATATTAAAATTCTTGTTTTCACGAGTACATCACAAATATGAGGTTTATCTTATGATCTAACGACCAGATTGAAAAATTTTGATACAAAATTAAAATAACTCGAAATTATTCAAAAATGACAAAATTCAATCCGGACAAAGTTGAGTTGAGATATATAAGTTGAGATATATATACCATTATGATCTTCGTATCGAGACGAATTTGGAAAGCCCAAGTTTGCAGCTTGAAATCGCCAGTAACAGAGCTAGAATTGAAATCTTCTCGCCTGCGCTTTTCGCACTTTTTCGGCAAAATGGCGGTCCGACAGTTTGGGGGTGGCAAGCTGATCTGGGCAGTTGGCATTGGTCACCGGTGGCCGGAGGAGCTGGCGCGGTGGATGAGGGGGTCTGCATTTGTTCAGCTGAGAGAGAAAACGAGAGGTCTGGTGAGGGAGAGAGAGAAAGAAAAAGAAGAAAGAAAGAAAGAGTTTTTTAATTTTAAAAAAATTGTGGGACCACCACTAAAGAAATTATTATATTGAAATAAAATGGGTGGGGTTTCATAGATTAGATCTAGATTACGTTAGAAGAGTCCCAAAACATTTTTCCTTCGAAAAAAATAAAAATCAAGTTCAACAAGGACACGCATGAGGATTCAGTATTCTCATCAAGGTGAAGACTTTTTAGTCGAGGAGTCTAGAAGTGTCAATAAATGTTTCTGGTTAAGGAGTCTGAGATTTCAAAGATAAGAAACTAATTTATTCATTAGGGTAAGGCTTTTCACGATAAACGAGTTATGGAAGTGAAAAAATGACTTTTAAAATGTTTTTAGATCAGTCTTATGGTTTTATAGAAAATCAAGTATCGAATAAGGTTTCCCAAATTTATAGCCAACATCAAGACAATCATGGCCACCTATATTGTTATGACAAACTGGAGTCATGAAATTGTGTTTACATTAATTAAACGTCAAAAGAATGCTACCTAAGCATATTATGCATGGCCTAATCCATTAGACTAATGAGAATAAGACATGAATTTAGTTAAGATGTGAATATCTCATCACATTCCTTATTTGGTTCAAATGTGAACGCGTTATATTTGAATGTGCACATTCAATACAGAAATATTACCTCATTTATTAAGGGAATGTTTTTTATTAATTGTAGAATAAAAAAATATCCTTATGAATAACTGACGCACATTTTCTCTCAGAGAAAAATATGCAAGATTAGTGAGAACAAATTATATCTATCTTCCTCCTCTCTCTTCTTCCTAGTCTTCCAAATAGTGATGAGGCTCGTAAATTGTGGATTCTTTATAGTTATTCTAGTAAACATTGTATAATAACTACACTATTATAAACATAGAAGATGACATTCAATCTGGAGTACGTGAAATACTATGGTGAATACTAGACTGGTGCCCACTTGGAGATCTGACCAAGCACCGCCGTACGCTTCTGCACGCAAGATTAAGGTGTATTTTCCTTTCAGATCATAATTGAAAGATCTATACGCAATAAAAATTATAATTTTATTGTAAATTTGGGTTCTTTAAATTTAATTCATATTAATTTTTAGTTGATCTTTAAATATGATTAAATCATAATTTAATATTTCTCTAGCTCTATATTCAACTTTGTCCAAAATTTTCTATATAAACGAAATCTGGGATAAATTTGCTTTCAAACTTTTCTATATTTGGTTTTTGGTTTAAAAGATTTTCTTATATATATACATATATATAATATATACACACTAAGTTATTAAAAACCCGGGATAGCTAAAAATTGTATTGTTGTTAACTATATATTAACTGATTGAAGCTAGGACGTACACTTTCGGTTATATATTTGTATCCTTTGTTTTGAAAGCTAAATCCTTTAGGATCATAGGTTCATTGACAACGAGTACAACCCCTAAAGCTTGTACATGGTAGGAATTTACACTTTAGCAATAATGAAATCAAGCTGGAAATTGCTGTCGGAATCCATTGGAGTGTTCAAGAGAACTACATGTTACAAGACTTTGAAATCGATCAAGACTAAAGGGAGTTTTAGTTTGATCAAAATACCATTCGAGTGCAATTGTATTATTCTTAGTTTATTTAACTAAATTGGATTGGGTCCCGACGTATGTGAACGTAATACAAATTTTCTATAATGATAATTCCCTAGCTAGTATATAAATCTATATACTGCAAATGACGTAAAATGGCTAGTATATGGACGTATCTAATAATAAATATTTGTCAACTCAAATATATAGTATCTCAATATTTTTTTTTTTAAGAGCAAAACGAAACCTAATGAAGGGGTATCGAGGGCACCATCTGATACTAAATATCTAACAATAAATATTTGTCAACTTGAGCGTCCATTCCTCGCCCAACAACCACTAGGAAAAAGATAATATGGGTCATTAAAACCAAGGCATAATGCCAAGAGAAAAGGAAAAGAAAAAATATTAAATTGAAATTGGCAAAATTCTAACCCATAATATGACCCTTTAAAACCTACTAGACAAGAACTTCTATGGGCAAAATTCTATGTAGGAGAAAGAGGAGTGCATGATTGCATGTTAGTATCTTAATTAGTATACGTTTATATATATATAGGATACCAATTTAGTAGGTTTTTTGTTTTTTTC
Source organism: Trema orientale (assembly GCA_002914845.1). NCBI lineage: Eukaryota > Viridiplantae > Streptophyta > Magnoliopsida > Rosales > Cannabaceae > Trema > Trema orientale. The sequence continues at coordinate 57,548 of JXTC01000684.1, forward strand.
CATATCTATGGGTATTATTTTGTCCAATTAAAATTATCAAGTACGACTTTTCATAGTAAATCATGCACGTCCAATTATTATTTTGTCCAATAATATCATGTGTTTATTGTTTTTTTTTTTTTTAAACTACTCAAATCATAATAACAGTTAGATAATGATCTAATAGCTTAAAAAATACATATATATATATAGGTAAAAAAAATACCTACTAGATTATGACCCGTATATATATATACTAGTCGTTATACCGTGCTTTACGCGAGTTGACATTAATATTGCATACAATAAGCCAAATTTATAATTAGATTCAATGTATTATAATATTAAAGAACATATTTATCATTATAATATTAAAGAACATATTTATCTCTACACTTATTTTGATGAGTCGAATGTAGCACAACTATTTATTCGATGAACTAAATTTAATATAAGATATCATTAATATTAAATTAAATATAATATTATATAAAATATTAAAGAATGTATTTATCTCTACATTTATTTTGATGAGACAAATGTTGTACAACTATTTGTTCGATGAACTAAATTTATAATAAAGAATCATTAATATTAAATTAAATATAATATTATACAATATATATATATATATTACAACCAATCATAGCCTAAAAATATAATAATAGAACCAATCATATCATGAAAAAATAATAGTTAAATTAGGAATTTTCTAAAAAAATTTAAAAGTAGAATATTAATCAAAGAAGCTATCACATATTTTTCACTTTCTCTCTGTTTCAGGTTTAATATATATATATATATATGATTTCGTATGGTGCGTTCTGGGATTTTACTTTTGGGCTAGCGATTACTTTCTTTACTTTTATTGAGACCTAATTTGTGTACTCTTTTTTTCTTTCTTTCAATAAAATTGTATTAATTAGACAGTGTCGAGCATAGAATGATTTGGTTAGAGGAGGTACCAAGTTACTGGGATCGACTTTTTTAAACTTTCTGTACTAGTTTGATATGTTTCTCCTCTTTGATCAACCATTGTCCAAATATATATATATATATTTAAGGCACTATTTTAGTAGGTTTTTTTTACACTTATTTATAGGTTTTTTTTTTACCCCATTAAAATTTATCATTTACATCTTTTCAGAATAAAAAGTAGAGAAAAAAAGAGCATTAAATAATGTGCACGTCTTTCCGACTACTCAAATTATAATAGTCGTTAAACAATGATTCTACGGCTAAACAAAAACCTATAGATAGGAAAAAAAAATTCCCATTAGACTGGAAACCATATATATATATATATATGAGATCAGATGATTCTTAATTAGATATTATTCTTTTTTATGCCTTTTTTCAATGCATGGAGAATTTAATGCATATGTCCATTATCTATAACTAGTTATTGCATTTTCTAAAACTTTTCCTCATTTTGAAAGTTTGATGTCTCGTAATGTTTCGTTTGACATTTAATGCAAAGGACAAAAATCAAAAAGCCTAATTAACAGCAAATTGGTTCCTGGAATAATCGACTAAGACTCCGTTATTGGAGTGATTGAGACACAATCATGACACAGACTAGCTAGCTAGCTAGCTAGTTAGTCCTATATGTAAAAATCCTTGTGCTTAATGACAGATACATATACTTTTAACCAGATATTGTCATAAGTGGAAGACCAATTTTTGGTAGTTGCGGTCTTTTAAGGGAACCTCATCAAAGAGTTTTTCTTTTCGGCGAAAGTGACTTGAGAAACGACCAATAAAATTTTTCAATGTTTTTTTATTAGTAGTAACTATAGTGTTTTACTTTTATTTGTCCTGCCAATTAATTGGAAAACCAAAAAAAAAAAAAATCAGCTTTCGTGATTTTTTAAAAATTAGGAACAATATCACTTTTATATCTTGTATTTTGATATTTTGTTTAATTTGTATATTGTATTTTAGTTATTATTAACATTAACCTTTAGATTTAATATTTAGGGCGCGTTTACAGTAGGGGCGCCCCTACGTAGGGCCCTGTCTATTCACCGTTGGATGAGAATCTGTATATAAATAGATTCTCCACAGATTCCCGTTATTCTCCACAGATTCCCATCCAACGATAATTAAGGCATGACTCTACGTAGGGACACCCCTACCGTAGCCATCCCCTAATATTTATTACAAATTTATATACTAACACCAATTTAGAGCAGTTAATTTATCAAGATAATTTAATAAAGAGAAATTATCATTTTCATGCTTTGTATTTTGACGCTTTGTTCAAATTATACATTATGCTTTGGTTATTATTAGCATTGACCTTTAGATTTGAAATCTATTACAAATTTATATCCTGACACCAATTTAGAGCCGTTAATTTAGCAAAATGTTTAAAAAAGTGAAAAAAAAATTATATAAAAACTTAGCCGAGAATAAGTTTATTAAATCATCTTAGTAAATTAACTATTCTAAATTGATGTCAGGGTATAAATTTGTAACAAATTTCAAGTCCAAGGGCCAATATTGATAATAACTAAAGCAGAAGGTGTAAATCAAACAAAGTGTCAAAATATAATGTATAAACATGATACTATCCCTTTAATAAATTTATTCTCAAATCAATTTTTATTTGGTTTATAATCTATTTTTTAAACGGCATCTTGGTAAATTGACTACTCTAAATTAGTATTGGAGTATAAATTTGTAACAAATTTTAAATCTAAAGGTCAATATCGATAATAACCAAACACAAGGTACAATTTGAACATAATGTTAAAATATAAGGTATAAAAATGATATTATCCCTTAAAATTAGCTTAGCCTGAGTTTGGAAGACAAATCCCATGCATTGCTTTGAATCATGCACATATTCACATGGAAATAATACCTTTACATACATATAGGGAACCAATTAATCCAGTAGGTTTTTTTTTTTTCCTACCTATTCATGGATATTGTTTTGCCCAATTAGAAATTATTATGTAAGTTTTTTCATGATAAAAGGTAAAGAGGAAAAAGTATTAAATAATAGGTATTTATTTTTATTATTTTTATTCCAACTACTCAAATTATGGTAGTCATTAGATGATGATCCAATAACTAAAAAAATACCTATCTATAAGTAAACAAAATACTTATTGGATTGGGAACCATATATATATATATATAGAATAATGTTAGACATTTCAATTCTTGTACTAATTTTTTTTTTTATTAACACATATAGCATGTGAGTTGTCACCACTCGATTGATGTGTTAAAATTTACTAGAAATATATTAAATATTATTAATAATTATGTAATGACAAATTATAACTGCAAATGTTGGTATCAAAAATTTGATACAATAATTGGGACCCCAAGCACTATATATATAATGCTGGATATTCCAAGAAGTTTACCAACATTTTAATACCGACACATGTAGCAATTGAATTATCACTATTCAATTAGTGAATGATTTTAAATTTATTTGTAGAAAATTTCAATATATCAATTAAATGATGACAATATACTTGTCATATGCATTGGCACAAAAATTTTAGCAAAGTTATTGGGACACTAGCGTTATCTTATATATATACCTATATGTTCTCTAAGCTTAATTTGGGTGATGCATTTTACTAGTATATGTTGTTAAAGGTTATATCTCTCGGGTTAGCTGTAACCCATATTTTTAGAGATTTCTTTTAGTACAGCATATGTTGTCCTACTCTTTAGGAAAAGATCATATTATATTTTTAAATATTTATTTTTTCCAGCTTTGTTGTTTATTCTGTTTCCTTATTTTTAGGGGCTGGTTATCTCTTTATATACTGAGCCCCTCATTGTATCGAATAATAAGTTGAATGAATAAAATTCCTTTCCTAAGTAGAGTTATTTTTTCCTTCCGGTTTCTCTGCATATGGTATCAGAGCAGAGATATTTTCGTAAATGGAAAATGCCTGATTCATACAAAAAGGCTCTTACTGGGTTAAGCAAGGACGGTATGAAAGAGGTTTCTACTGAATCCTCTTCGTCTTCGCTTACAATTAGCCTCACTGCTTCTTTTGATCATTCCTCTCTCCAAATTACTTCTTATAAACTCAATGGTAAGAATTTCTTCCAATGGTCTCACTCGATTCAGATGGTTATTCATGGCAGAGGCAAAATCTGGTATCTAGATGAAAATGTGAAGAAACCTAATCCAGCAGAGTATCCAGCAGATCTTTCTTACTCTGCTTAGGATACAAATAATATTTTGGTAATGGCATGGCTGATTAATTCTATGGAGGAGTGCATCGGATCACTTTACTTGGTGCATAATACAGCCAAAGCTATTTGGGACAAAGTCAGGTTGGCTTATTCTAATTTAGAAAACTCAGCACAATTGTGTGAGCTTAGAAATCATACTAGAGATCTCAAGCAGGGTACCATGGATGTCCATGATTACTATATAGCTCTTCCAAAGATTTGGCAAGAGTTAGATATTTTTGAACCAAGTGATTGGTGTAGAAATTGTGCTGGAAAATATATCAGGTTGGTAGAAAAGCGGCGTACCTATGATTTCCTTACTGGACTTGACAAAGATCTTGATGAAGTTTAGGGTAGAATACTTGGAATCCGTCCCTCACCACAAATAGAAGAAGTACTCATTGAAGTCTGTTGAGAAGAGTGTCGGTGGAAGAATATGCTTGGAGATTCTAAGAATACAACCTCAACAGAGATCTCGGCTCTTGTTGCCAGAAGTCGAGACTTACAGGAAGAAAATTCTAGCAAGCCTAGGCATGCTAAAAAGGGCAATATTTGGTGTGACTTTTACCAAATAACTAATCATACATAGGAGAATTGTTGGAAACTACATGGACAATCAACCAACCGAGATAAGACAACCTAGAAATTTCAAGAAGGATACTCGTGCATACCAAGCTACAACAGAGACTCAAGAGCCAAAAACCAATGATCTTTCTAATGATATTAACCTCAATAAGGAGCAACTTGAGCATCTGTACAAACTGCTCGTCCCAGAAAAACTGATCAGCAACTCTTTAATGGCTCAAAAAGGTAATTTTTTGTCAGCTCTCATTTGCACAAAAAAAGAGTCCTGGANTTTGTTGTTTATTCTGTTTCCTTATTTTTAGGGGCTGGTTATCTCTTTATATACTGAGCCCCTCATTGTATCGAATAATAAGTTGAATGAATAAAATTCCTTTCCTAAGGAGTGTTATTTTTTCCTTCCAGTTTCTCTGCATATGGTATCAGAGCAGAGATATTTTCGTAAATGGAAAATGCCTGATTCACACAAAAAGGCTCTTACTGGGTTAAGCAAGGACGGTATGAAAGAGGTTTCTACTGAATCCTCTTCGTCTTCGCTTACAATTAGCCTCACTGCTTCTTTTGATTATTCCTCTCTCCAAATTACTTCTTATAAACTCAATGGTAAGAATTTCTTCCAATGGTCTCACTCGATTCAGATGGTTATTCGTGGCAAAGGCAAAATCTGGTATCTAGATGAAAATGTGAAGAAACCTAATCCAGCAGAGTATCCAGAAGATCTTTCTTACTCTGCTTAGGATACAAATAATGTTTTGGTAATGGCATGGCTGATTAATTCTATGGAGGAGTGCATCGGATCACTTTACTTGGTGCATAATACAGCCAAAGCTATTTGGGACAAAGTCAGGTTGGCTTATTCTAATTTAGAAAACTCAATACAATTGTGTGAGCTTAGAAATCATACTAGAGATCTCAAACAGGGTACCATGGATGTCCATGATTACTATATAGCTCTTCCAAAGATTTGGCAAGAGTTAGATATTTTTGAACCAAGTGATTGGTGCAGAAATTGTGCTGGAAAATATATCAGGTTGGTAGAAAAGCGGCGTACCTAAGATTTCCTTGCTGGACTTGACAAAGATCTTGATGAAGTTCAGGGTAGAATACTTAGAATCCGTCCCTCACCACAAATAGAAGAAGTATTCATTGAAGTCTGTTGAGAAGAGTGTCGGTGGAAGAATATGCTTGGAGATTCCAAGAATACAACCTCAACAGAGATCTCAGCTCTTGTTGCCAGAAGTCGAGACTTACAGGAAGAAAATTCTAGCGAGCCTATGCATGCTAAAAAGGGCAATATTTGGTGTGACTTTTGCCAAATAACTAATCATACATTGGAGAATTGTTGGAAACTACATGGACGATCAACCAACCGAGATAATTCTAGACAACCTGGAAATTTCAAGAAGGATACTCGTGCATACCAAGCTACAACAGAGACTCAAGAGCCAAAAAACAATGATCTTTCTAGTGGTATTAACCTCAACAAGGAGCAACTTGAGCATCTGTACAAACTGCTCGTCCCAGAAAAACTGATCAGCAACTCTTTAATGGCTCAAAAAGGTAATTTTTTGTCAGCTCTCATTTGCACAAAAAAAGAGTCCTGGATTATTGACTCTGGAGCATCAGATTATATGACAAGTTACGTCCACTTATTGTCCTGATGTACCCCTAGCTCTGGTCAACCAAAAGTTAAAATTACATATGGGTTTTTATCTTCAATAGCATGGATTAGAACTATCAAGATTAATTCTACCCTTGTTCTCAAACCTATTTTATATGTTCCAACTTTATCTTGCAACTTGCTATTAGTAAGTAAGATTTCTAAAGATTGTGATTATAAGATAGTGTTCTCACAAGATAAGTGTGAATTTCAGGATCAGAGTTCTGACAAGAAGATTGGCAATGCTAAAGAGGATGGGAGACTATACAACTTTGATAAGGATGCTGATGGGACCAAACAAGCTCATACCGTTAGTTGGGATTCACCTTCTCTCACTCAGAAAGATCAAGTAATGTTGTGGCATTTTAGGTTTGGACGTCCTAGTTTTCCTTATTTGAAGAATCTATTTCCTCCGTTGTTTATGGACAGAGATGTGTTTCAGTGTAAAGTGTATCAACTTGCAAAACATCAAAGAGCCGTATTTAAGTCTAAATCTTATAGAGCTTCTAAGCCTTTTTCTATTGTGCATAGTGATATTTGGGAACCATCATGATCACAAAATCTTTACTCTAAACATTGGTTTATAACTTTAATTGATGATCATACTCGTGTGTGTTGCCTTTACTTATTAAAAGATAAATCTGATGCAGAGCAGACCTTCAAAAGCTTCCATAATATGGTTAGAACTCAATTCTCTACCAATATTCAAACTCTACACACAGACAATGGTAAAGAATAGTTCAACCAAATCTTAGGAAGTTATTTAGTCAAAATGGAATCATCCATCAAAATACTTGCATTAGCACACCACAACAAAATGGTATTGCTGAAAGGAAAAATCGACACCTCTTAAAAGTTGCTCGATCTATCATGTTCACTACCAACACACCTAAATATTTCTAGGGAGATGCCATTCTTACAGCTTACTATCTTATTAATAGGATGCCTATCAATGTTCTTCACTCTCAAACTCCTCTTAGTGTCTTCTCCAAATGTTTCCCAGAAAACTGAATTGGGTCAAATCTACCTCTAAAAGTCTTTGAATGTACTGCTTTTGTCCACAATCATGACATCAATTGCAATAAACTTGATCCCAAAGCTCTTAAATGTATTTTTTTGGGGTATGAGGCAAACCAAAAAGGATATAAATGTTATTATCTAGAGAATAAAAAAAAAATTTATCGAGCAGAGCAGGCTGAAAAGTTTTGGGGTATAGGGCAAACCAAAAAGAATATAAATGTTATTGTCCAGAGAATAAAAAAAATTGTCTCCATGGATGTTACATTTTTTGAGAATACCCCAGTTTTCCCAAAAAATTCCCTTGAGGGGGAGAATAATTGTAAAGGTACTTTTTGGCATCTTTCTTCAAATACTATTCCTACATTGCCTATTGTCTAATCCTTCATCACCACTATCATCAACTTGGAGTTCATCTCCACCTTCTCCATCTTCACCACTCTCGACCTTGAGTCCATCTCCTCCTTCTCCATCACCACCACTATCAATTCCTCAACAACAATTCTAACAACAAACACCTTAGCTACGTGTTTACTCTCATTGGAAAATCAGCAAAGAGTGGACGTCCATCTACCTCTTGCAACTTGTCATGAATCTAACTCAGACTCAGGTAATTCCTCATACTTTTTACCATTGGTTAATACTGATGATTTATCTATTGCTTTAAGGAAAGGTGTCTAATCTTGTACACAACATCCTATAGCTCAAGTTGTCAGATATGATCACTTGTCTTCTTCTATGAAAGCCTTGGTATCCAATCCAGAAGAGGTTAAGATTCCCAAGATAATTGAAGAAGCTCTCTGGAAGAAAGAATGGAAAACTGCTATGGAAGAAGAAATGAAGGCCTTGATGAAAAACCAGACTTGGGAAGTTGTGCCTAAACCCAAAAATGTTATTGT
>JXTC01000684.1:65907-79284 GCA_002914845.1 Trema orientale
AGGTTTATAAGCAGAATTATGATCATATTTCGTCCATTATGGTACACATTACTTTCTTATTAAATTAATGTAATTAATCTGATGAGTTGTCAGGATTTTCTAATGAAATCTATTGCAACAGATTTCACTATTTATGGAAAATTTTCTTATTTGATTTTGATTTACTCTAATTAATTGTGAAATCAATCCTTGCCTTTAAGGAAAGTTTTTGCAGATAAATAAGAGTGATTTTAGCTGATAAAGAAGAGCCAAAATCGTGGAGAACTTCTCTCAATGCACCTGGACACTTTTCGTGGACAATTCATGAAAGCTATTGCAACAGATTTCTGACTGTCCAAATAAGGAATGACAATAGATTTTGTAGCAAATCATTCCTTTCTTATTTTCAGCCTATTCACACTAAGAGAGCACAAAGTTGGGGCTAAAAATTCATCTATAAAAGCTCACCAAGTCTAAGGGATTTATATGTACTTCACTTGAGAGAAAATACTCTTTGTGAGAGCTTTTGTATAAGGCATAGAGTTTATTCTATTGCCATTGTGAGACTTAGAGAGCTTTAGAGTTTTCTAGGTTTCTTTGTTGAGTGCCTTTGTTCTTCAGGAGGAAGAATATTTCGTCTTCTGAAGGAGACAGATCCGGACTAGTGAAGGGAGTTCACGTGTGAAGAATCAACAAGACGAAGGGAGCTCGCTAAACAAGATTGGTGGAGTTGTTACAATACATTGGGACAATTGAAAAGAGAGAATCTTTTATTGCATTAGTCAATTGGTATTTGTAATCTTGATACTTTACTAATTTATTTAATTTCTAGGCGTGGCCCCGTCGAGTAGGAGAGGTCTGAACCACATTAAAAATATCTTGTGTTCATTCTTTATTTTCTTGTTCTTATTGCACATATGCATTCGTCGTTGCAATAACTTTTCATACACGTATTACAACATAATTAATTAATTATTAATTAATCAGTTAATTAATTATTTGGTAATACTGAAAATAGATCTTTCATTTGGTATCAGAGCAGAGTCACTTAAATATTAGTGAGATTTTGGGATTTCTGATCTGTTTTATTAGTACGTCTTTTTTAAATGAAGAAGGTTCAATATCTCATCCACCATTATTAGATGGGTCCAACTATCCATACTCGAAGTCCAAGATGAGGGCGTTTATTCGAGCTTTGGATATTAAAGCATGGAGATCGATTCTTACTAGATGGTCACATCCTATTATCAAAGCTGATGATGGAACCATTTCATTGAAGCTAGAAATTGATTGGTCTCCTCAGGATGATCTGTTGGCCAGTTACAACACTAAGGCTTTACATGTCATTTTGAATGGATGTAATGTAGAGCAAATTAAGCTGATCTTCTCATGTGAAACTACAAAAAAGGCATGGGAAATATTTTAAACAAACTTTGAAGGATCAGGTGATGTTAAGCGTAATAAACTCACTTCTCTCACTACTAGATTTGAGGAATTATGTATGGAAGAAAATGAAACTTTGTTTGGATATTATACTAAACTGTGCGATATTGCTAACGAATCTTTTACTCTTGGTAAAAAGATCGCTGAATCTATAATAGTTAGAAAGATTGTCAGGTCTCTTCCAGATCGATTTTAGCCAAAGATCATTGCAATAGAAGAAAGTAAAAATCTAGATATAATGAAGGTGGATGATTTGATGAGTTCCCTACGGGCTTTTGAAATGAATTTGAAAAGCAGGAGAAAGAAGAAATCAATTGCTTTCAAGACAACACAAGAAAGTGTGGAACCCTCAAATGAGGAAAATGATGATGATGAACTTGCCCTACTCACAAAAAATTTCAAGAAATTTCTGAAAAATATAGGTAAAAGTTCAAAAACTAATTCCTCTTCCACCAAAAATGCGAAAGGAAAGACTTCTTCCAAATTTGTTGATTCTTCAAATAAAAAGGGTATTCAATGCAAGGAATGTGAGGGATATGAGCATATTCAATCAGAGTGTGCCAACACCCTGAAAAGGAAATCAAAAGCCATGACCACTGCCTGGAGTGATGAAGAATCTAATGGGAGTAAAAAAGAAGATATGGTGAGTAATGATGCTCTCACTACCTCCTTGTTTTATGACTCACAATTTGTGTTGCAGAAAGATACAGATTCTGTTGCAACAGAAGCGGTCTGTTATAGCACATCTGTTACTGAAGATGATGTCGCAATAGAATCCGTGAAATCAGATGATGTTACAACTGAAGTCGATTCAGATGGTGATGAATCAGAACCTGATGAGGATTCAATTCGAGTGGCATATCAAAAAATGTACACTTAATGGTTAAAGGTATGTGCTGATAATCGCCTTCTGGTAAGTAATAATACTGCACTTATGAAATCCAAAGAAGAATATAAAATAAATTGCAAAGTTTGAATTCTATTATTTTTGAAAAAGATAGAAAACTGAAAGAATTATCTGTTGAACTTGAAAGAACTGAAAAAGGAGTGAAAATGTTGAGTTTAGGAACTGGAAAGTTAGATCACAGTCTGACAACTAGAAAAACCACTGGAGACAATAGTGGATTGGGCTTCAAAGGTATAAGATCTAACTCTGAAACAGTATTTGTAAAACTAATTGCATCTGTTGCAACAACTTCACAGTCTGTTGCAACTACTTCACGGTCTATTGCAACAACTAGTAAGGCCGCTGTTCATTTAATTCCGAGAGATAAGACCCATAAGTTTGTCCCTATTTACCACTTTTGTAGGGTTAAAGGTCACATCCGACCAAGGTGTTTTACAATGATGAGTTTTTTTGAGAATAATTATTTGAACAAATCATTTGTTTATCCATCTCAAAGAAAAACACCCAGGCCTAAAATTAATTTGCAAACAAGTTCTAAATAAGTATGAGTAAAGAAATCTGATGTTAAATGTTTAAGAACGTGTGCTACTAACTCATAGTACTTTGATAGTGGCTGTTCTAGACATATAACAGGTAATCAAGACATTTTGATAAGTTACAAATCTGTGACAAGTGGAGAAGTCACTTTTGGAGATGGAGTCAAGGGAAAAGTTCTTGGTAAAAGAACTTTAAACGTTGATGGGATGCCAAGATTTAAAAATGTGCTTCATGTAGATGGACTTAAAGCTAATTTGATTAGCATAAGTCAAATTTGTGATCGCAATCTTTTTGTCAATTTTACTCGTGATGAATGTTTGGTTTTGAATCATAATAGAAATTGTGTTTCGAAAGGTTATAGATCTATTGACAACTGTTATACTTTGGTTCAATCAGAAATATGTCATAATGTTACTAATAATAACACTGATTTACGGCATAAAAAACTTGGGTACTTAAACTTTAAAACTTTAAAAAGAATTACAAGTGCAAGTATTGTTCGTGGTTTGCCAAAACTTGAGAGTCAGTCACCTGGTGTGTGTGGACCATGCCAACATGGAAAATAGTTGAAGTCAACACACAAAGTGATCCAAAGCATCACAACATCAAAGGTCTTAGAACTGTTACACATGGATCTGATGGGTCCAGTGCAAGTCGAAAGTATTGCAGGTAAACGTTATATTTTTGTGTGTGTGGATAATTTTTCCAGATTTACTTGGGTTGATTTCTTGAAAGAAAATCACACTTTTGATACTTTTAAAAATTTGTGTGTAAAACTCAAGGTTGAAAAGAATTGCAATATCGGGAAAATAATTCGAATTCGAAGTAACCATGGAAAAGAATTTGAAAACATTATTTTTGCTGATTTTTGTAAATTTCATGGGATTGCACATGAATTTTCTACTCCTAAAACACCAATGGTGTCGTAGAGAGAAAGAACCGTACCTTGCAGGAAATGGCCAAAGTCATGTTAAACAGTAAGAAACTGTCCAAAAGACTGTGGGTTGAAGTGATAAACATGGCATGTTACACAATTAATCATGTCTATCTTCGGCCAAGTATGAAAAAGACTCCCTATGAGATTTGGAAAGGTAAGAAACCTAACCTTGGTCATTTTTATGTTTTTGGATGTGCATGTTACGTCTTGAATTATAGGGAGCATCTTGGCAAATTTGATTCTAAGAGTGACACTGGGGTTTTTCTCGGCTATTCTAATAATAGTAGAGCTTATCGTGTGTACAACATGAGAACTTAAATTGTTATGGAATCGACCAATGTTATTATCGATGATTTCAAAAATTTTGCAAAATTCTCGAAGGAGATGAAAATTGACAGCTTTACTGATGAAGCTGTACGGAGAGCTGATCAGACTGTTGCAAAAATACCCGATCCTATTGCAACATCAGCTCCTAATGTTGTAACAAATTCTTTGCAGGAACAAGCAGGAACATCAGATCCGAATGCTTCTTCTGATATCTTAACTGATCCAATTCAAAAAGAACCATCAACAAGAGTCAAGAAAAATATCTGACAGATCTTATCATAGGTAATGTTGATGATAGCATAGTTACAAGAAGGAAGAGATATGTGAATTTTGTGTAGCATGTGTGTTTTACTTCCTTGATTGAACCAAAGAATACTAAGGAAGCTTTGTTGGATGAATTTTGGGTGAAAGCTATATAAGAAGAACTTGAACAGTTTTCTTGAAATGATGTATGGACACTTGTGCATAGACCTAATCACACAAATGTAATTGGTACCAAATAGATTTTTAAAAATAAAACTGATGAATTTGGTAACATCATAAGAAACAAGGCTAGGTTAGTAGCACAAGAGTACACACAAATCGAGGGAATTGAATTCAAAAAAACTTTCGCACCTGTTGCTAGGTTAGAGTCAATCAGGTTGTTACTTACAATAGCTTGTGTGATAGGCCTCAAATTGTTTCAAACGGATGTTAAATCTGCCTTTTTGAATGGTTTTTTGAAAGAAGAAGCTTATGTTGAACAACCAAAGGGATTTGAAGATCCACATTTGCATAGTCACGTTTTCAAATTGAAAAAGGCATTGTATAGTTTGAAACAAGCTCCAAGAGCTTGGTATGAAATATTGACAAATTTTTTGGTTGAAAAAGGTTACAAAAGGAGAAAGGTTGATAAAACACTTTTCATCAGACAGTTTAATTCTAGGATAATCATTGCTCAAATCTATATTGATGATATAGTGTTTAGCTCAACTTCTGACTCTAAAGTACATGAATTTGTTGAACAAATGCAAAAAGAATTAGAGATGAGCATGGTTGGAGAGCTCACTTATTTTTTAAGTTTGCAGGTCAAACAACTTGAGGATGGAATTTTCATTTCTCAAGCCAAGTATGCCAAAAACCTTGTGTGCAAATTTGGGCTGGAAAAAGCCAAACATTTTCGAACCCCCATGAGCACAACACTGAAATTGACAACAGATAAAGGTAGGGTAAGTGTTGATCCAATATTGTACAGGAGCATCATAGGTAGTCTTCTTTACCTTACTGCTAGCAGGCCTGACATATGTTACAGTATTGGTGTTTGTGCAAGATACTAGAGTAGTCCTAAGGAATCTCATATCACTGCTGTTAAAAGAATCATTTGATATGTGAGTAGAACTTCTGATTATGAGATTTGGTATTCTAAGGATACAAACATAAATCTTGCAGGATATAGTGATGCGAATTGGGTAGGCAATGCAGATAACAGGAAGAGCACCAGTGGTAGTTGTTTTTACCTTGGAAACAACTTGATTTCTTAGCATAGCAAGAAATAGAATTCAATTTTCCTATCCACTGCTGAGGCTGAATACATTGCTGTTCGAAGTTGTTGTACACAACTTATCTGGATGAAATAGATGCTTGCTGACTATGGCTTTGATTTAGATGTTATGACTGTGTTTTGTGATAATACAAGTGCCATTAATATCTCAAAAAAATCCAGTACAACATTCTAGGACAAAACATATAGACATTCGACATCATTTCATAAGGGAACTGGTTGAGAATAAAACAATCACATTGGAATATGTTGAAACAGACAAACAAATTGCAGATATTTTCACCAAAGCCCTTGATTTTATAAAATTTGATTTCTTAGGGCAAGCGTTGGAATTTTGTTCTGTTTAAAGTTTTTTGTTGTGTATTTTCTTCAGCTTCAGTCAAAAATAATCTTTGTGAACTTACAAGTATCAGTGGTGATACAAAGATTTTAAAGAAAGAAACTGTTTTCTTGTTTTTGTTATAAGACTAGATTGTTTAATTATCTTAAATTGTTGATCTTTTAACATTAAAATCTTCGAGTTTTTGAGTCTTGATGATTATTCTGGATTGATATTCAACTGACCAACTCTAATATTTGTTTTCTTGAAATCTAGCTTTGTTAACATGCCTCATGATTAGAAAAAGCTACCTACCCTGATGTGTGGAGTCATCCTTGAGTAATTTGGGACTCTGTATCATTAATATGGAGAGAATAATCTACCAAGTGAAAAGGATTACCTCAGGACTAGAGTGAAAGCTACTAATCATAGGTATTTTTTTTTTTTTAAAAAAAGAGGCAGTGCGCAAATAGTTAAAAAAAAAAAGGTAAACTGCCTATTGTTTGTGAAAAAGCTAGAAATTATGTGAAAATTTATTAAAAAAAAAGGTTAGTCAGTTGGTTTTTAATCCAGTTAGTTAGTTTATTCATAGGTATTTATTAAAAAAAAAGGGAGGCAGTGAGCAAATAATTTAAAAAAAAAGGTAAACTGCCTATTGTTTGTGAAAAAGCTAGAAACTGTGTGAAAGTTAAAAAAAAAAAAAAAGAGGTTAGTCAGTTGGTTTTTGATCCAGCTTATTCATCTTGATTTCTTAAATAAAGGAGATTTATCTGTCAAAAGATTAACAATAATACCTTTAACATGATTTTTTCCTGAATTTCTGATTATTTAAATAATACCTTGAGTTTACAAAATTATTTTGGCTGAAATTGAATTTTTTTATGTGTGTGGTGTTTTTACTTTTTAATATAAAAAAAATATTAAAAAAAAGGGGGCTTTTTTTGGAAAGTTTCTGCTGAAACATTTTAGTTTGTTGCAACATATTTTTGTTTCCTTATTTATCTGCATTCAGTTATTCATTCTTATCACGAAATCACTCAAATTGATTTACATTTTTAATTTCCTGATTTGGTGGAAATTTTAGTCTTTAAATGTTATTGGGTGATTTGTTTAACCTAATCTCTCTCATAATCTCTCCACCATTTGCTTACTCTGCCATTTCCTTTACTTCCGCTGCGTTTCTTTTTTTTTTGTTTTTGTGTTTTACATAGCAAGCTTCATCACAACAATGGTAAAAACCAGAGGTGCTGTAACCCCTAAGAAGAAACATGCGTCCCCATCTGCCATGAAGGCCACTCCGATGAAGAAGAAGTCGAACCCACCTAGTTCGACATTCAGGTTGGCCGGAAAAATGCAAGCAGAGGCTTCAAAGCCTCCTTCTCCGCCACCTGTATTGGTGGTGCCATTTGTTGAGCCCGAGCCAGAGGTTGAAGCGGCTCCAATCCTAGAAGCAGAGTCGTTAGTCCCTAAGACCTCACAAGCCGAAACCGATGATGTCGAGGCTTCTAAAAAAACGGCCACCGGTGTTGAAGAAGAAGGCGGTGAATTCGGTCAATCCGAGTCTGATGAGCCACCTCAGACTCCTATTGCAACAAAAGCTGTTGAAACCCCAAAGACTGTGTCCTCGAAATTGAAAGGTCATAAACCTGTTATGACCCCAACTCTAGCAGTTTTGCCATCTGTTGCAACGAAATCCCCAAAAGAAAAGGTTGCTGTAACAAAACCCTTTGCAACAAAAGATGCTGCCTCTGAATCCTCCATACCAAAAGATGTTGTAACAATAAAAAAGGCAGATCCTACTCCTGTTGCAACAAAAGGCAAGAAAATAGCTAAATCTTCGGGTTCCAAATCGAAGAAGTTACAACAGTCTGTTGCAATATCTCCTGAATCAATTTCTGCTACCTCTGAGAAAGAAATCACTGCTCCTCCAACTGTTGCACCAAGTCCAAAGAACAGTGCAACAACCTTAGAAACTGAAGAAGACCCGTGCATGATACCTGAAGAAGAACTTTCTGATATACCTGAGGAGAATATCCCTGAAGACCAGGATGAAGGAGATTCTCCAGAAGATGTTGCAATAGAAATAATAATCGGGTATAACATATCTCTTGCACACTCTTCTGTATTTTACACTGCTGAAAATAAAGAATACATGGACAAATATGAGAGAAGAGGATTTATCGATGAGAGGAACTTTAACTTGGATTCTTTTAAGCCACTAGGAATTGCCAAAGAAAGAACGTGGTTAAAAACTATTTTCAAAGTTGAGGGTTATGTTCCTAGAATCATACATGAGTTTTATTGCAATATTCGAGAGGAGATGGTTGACCCTGAGAGTTTATTTTATCAAAAAATCTTTCTTTGAGGGCATGTCTATGATTTCAATTATCAAGTTATAGTTGATTATCTTGATATACCTGTTGTTGCAACTAATGAGTATGTGAAAGAATATGAGATTGATAAGGTAGCTTCAGAACTTTTGGGAGATCTTATTGAATGGCCTTCTCATTCAAGTACTCTTAAGTCAACTGATTTAACTTATAAGTACTCTGGCCTGCACAAGATGGCAATTCACAACTGGTGGCCAACAGCTCATCTTCCTACAGTGGCAAGGAACTTTGCCTGCTTTCTGCTTGATATAGGCACAGGAATTGATGTCAATCTGCCCGAGATAATTTTTCAAGCCATTTTTGATCTTCGTTATGGAAGGAAAAAGACACAAAGGCTGATTTTTCCCAATCTGATTTTTGGGATTCTTAAAAAGCAACACCTATTACAGCTGCCTACAGAATTCCTTTCTTTAAGACCTCAATCTGTTAATTATCGTTTGAAAGAAAAAGAAGTGACTGAACCTGTTCCAACTCCATTACCCTCCAAATCTGTCACAAAGAGGACTGCTGGTAAGAAATATGTTGCAACGACTGCAACATCAGTTGCAACAGCTTCTTCATCGCCCTCGCAGGTTGCTGCTTCTACAGATTTGGAAGCTTTAAAAACTGATCAGACCCAATAGCGTGAAAGAATGGAAGCCATGGAGAAAGTACAGCTTGAGATCTTGGCCAAAATGACTGTGCTTGCAGGTTCTTCCGTGGCAGCTACTCCTCTAACTAGCTCTTCTCAGCCTGCTGCCCCTGTTTCCCCTGCTGTTGCAATAGATCCTATCCAGCCACAGCCGAAGAAATATAAGAGGAACCTGACCTAATTTGCTCATTGCATGATCTTGGACCATGAACATTGTTATTTTCAGAATTTTATTTTAGTCTATGGTGTTTTCAGGTTTATTTTGTTTATGTTTGGGTATTTCAGACTATTTTGTTATTTTCTTAAGACTTTGGATCTCTCTTGACAAAAAATGAGAGATATCAAAACTGTTGGTTGTGTTCATTGGTTATGTTTTTCAGGGGGAGTTGTATTTCTTATGCTCTTTCTTTCATTCTCATATTTTTTGGTATATGATTGTGTTTGATAGGGGGAGCATTTTTTTTTAATATGTTTTTGGAAATTAATCATGTGGTTTTGCAGGTATTTCTGAACTTGAGTTATGTTTCAGTTTTATGATTGATTTTGCCAAGTAGATGCCAAAAGGGGAGATTGTTAGGTCCAAGGCATTGACAAGTGTTGGCAAACAATTGGCAAAAATAATAAACTTAAGTTGTTGTGAGAAAACTAACAAGTTATTGCAACAGATCTACTGATGTTGTAAAACACTTGTTGCAACAGATTTACAGGATTGCTCGCAACGGATTTGTACAGGCGAAAATCCAATTTTGGAAACTTTTTGTTCTTGCATCATTTGGCCTAATTTTCCTTAATAAACGTTTTTAAATGGATAATAGGGATTATTGCTGGTGGATTTTCGTGACTAAGCTAGACCTAATTGATTGAGATATTTTATCTCAATTTTCCTTTGATTAAGTTTCTATTTTTAGATTGATTCTTGCACATTATTACCTAAAATCTTAGTTAATGATTATTGACAGGTCTATAAGCAGAATTATGATCATATTTCATCCATTATGGTGCAGATTACATTCTCATTAAATTAATGTAATTAATTTGATGAGCTGTCAGGATTTTCTTATGAAATCTGTTGCAACAGATTTCACTGTTTGTGGAAAGTTTTCTTATTTGATTTTGATTTACTCTAATTAATTGTGAAATCAATCCTTGCCTTTAAGGAAAGTTTTTATAGGTAAATAAGAGTGATTTCAGCTGATAAAGAAGAGCTAAAATCGTGGAGAACTTCTCTCAATGCACCTGAACACTTTTTAGGGACAATTTATGAAAGTTGTTGCAACAGATTTTTGACTATCCAAATAAGGAATGACAACAGATTTTGTGGCAAATCATTCCTTTCTTGTTTTTAGCCTATTCACACCAAGGGAGCATGAAATTGGGGCTGGAAATTCATCTATAAAAGCTCACCAAGTCTAAGGGATTTGTATGCACTTCACTTGAGAGAAAATACTCTTTGAGAGAGCTTTTGTATAAGGCATAGAGTTTATTCTATTGCCATTGTGAGACTTAGAGAGCTTAAGAGTTTTCTAGGTTTCTTTATTGAGTGCCTTTGTTCTTCGAGAGGAAGAACATTTCGTCTTCGGGAGGAGACAGATCCGGACCAGTGAAGGAAGTTCACGTATGAAGAATCAACAAGACGAGGGGAGCTCGCTGAACAAAATTAGTAGAGTTGTTACAACACATTGCAGCAATTGAAAAGAAGGAGCCTTTTATTGCATTAGTCAATTGGTGTTTGTAATCTTGATACTTTACTAATTTGTTTAATCTCTGGGCGTGGCCCCGTGGAGTAGGAGAGGTCTGAACCATGTTAAAAACGTCTTATGTTTGTTCTTTACTTTCCTGTTCTTGTTGCAACATATGCACTCATCGTTGCAATAACTTTTCATACACGTGTTACAACATAATTAATTAATTATTAATTAACCAGTTAATTAATTATTTGGTAATACATAAAACAGATCTTTCAGTTATTCCAGTAGGTTGTAAATGGATGTTTATAGTAAAATATAAATCTATTGGGTCTATTGAAAAATATAAAGCACGGCTGGTTGCAAAGGATTTACTCAGACCTACGGGATAGGCTATCAGGAGACATTTCCTCCAGTGGCCAAACTTAACACAGTCAGAATTCTTTTGTCCTTAGCTACTAAATTAGACTGGCCACTCCAACAGCTTAATATTAAAAATAATTTTTTGAATATGGATTTTTCCGAAGAAGTCTATATGGAACTCCCTCCAGGATTCGAAGGTACAGAAAAATTGAATCAAATGTGCAAACTGAAGAAATCTCTCTTTGGACTCAAACAGTCACCAAGGGCATGGTTTGAAGATTTTCAGAAGTTTTTCACCAATAAGAGTATATACAGGCTCACACAGATCATACCATCTTCTATCAACATAAGGGTGGCAGAACAACTATACTAATTATATATGTTGATAATATCATTCTAACAGGTGACGATATCCTTGAGATAAGATTGTTGAAGAAGAAACTTGCAACAGAATTCGAAATCAAAGATTGGGTCCACTTAGATATTTTCTAGGCGTGGAAATTACTAGGAGCCGATCTGGTATATCTATGTTCCAAAGAAAATATGTCCTAGATCTCTTAAAAGAAACAGAATTACTTGGCTGTAAACCAGTTGACACACCAGCTGATCCAAATATAAAATTAAGTGACTAGGCTACTTCCACTCCCGTTGACAAGGGTAGGTACCAGAGACTTGTTGGGAAGCTTATTTACTTAGCAAATACCAGGCCAGATATAGTGTTTGCGATTAATCTGGTGAGCCAGTTTATGCATGCACCTTATGAAGAACATTTTGATGTTGTGACATGAATTATCAACTATTTGGAAGGAAGTCTAAGAAGAGGACTCTTTTTTTTTAAAAAAAAGGAGAAACTCGAGAGGTAGAGATATTTACTGATGCTGATTGGGCAGGTTCAGTTGTTGATAGAAGATCTATTTCAGGGTATTGTTCTTATGTATAAGGTAACCTCGTGACCTAGTGAAGCAAGAAACAAAATGTGGTAGCTAAAAGCAGTGCAGAAGTTGAATTCAAGTCCTTAGCTAATGGGGTCAGCGAATTAATTTGCCTGAAGCTGTTGTTAGAAGAACTTCAAGTCTCATTCAAGAAACCAATGAAGTTATATTGTGACAACATGGCAGTAAGAAGCATTGCTCATAACCCTGTTTATCACAATCGAACTAAGCATGTGGAGGTTGATCGACATTTTATTAAAGAGAAGATTGAAAATGGAATAATTTTTATTCCCTATGTTTCTTCCTCTGAACGAACAGTTGATGTTTTAACAAAAGGATTGTTGAGTCCTCACTTTGAAAAAATGTTGAGCAAGCTTGAATTATTTAATATTTACAATTCAGCTTGAGGGGAAATGTTAAAGGTTGTATCTCTCGGGTTAGCTATAACTCATATTTTTAGGGATTTCTTCTAGTACAGCATATGATGTCTTGCTCTTTAGGAAAGGATCAGATTATGTTTTTAAATATTTATTTTTTCCTGATTTGTTGTTTATTCTGTTTCCTTATTTTTAGGGGCTGGTTATCCCTTTATATACTAAGCCCCTCATTGTATCAAATAATAAGTTGAATGAATAAAATTTCTTTCCTAAGCAGTGATATTTTTTCCTTCCAGTTTCTCTGCACATTTGGTAAAGGCCATAGAATGATAGCTTAAACATAACACATATTCACTTCACTATCACTACAAAAAACTTCACTTTTAGTTACAACAAAATTTATGATTAAAAGTGAAAGACTAATTCGTGACCTATTAAAAAAAGTCATTATCACTATGTCATGACTGAATAGTCTATACAGCTAAAAGTTTTAGTTACAAAAAGAAATTGATTTATTGTGACTAAATATGTAATTTGTTGTGACTAAATAAACTTTTAGTCACAGTTAATTTCATTACTGTATGCAAAAGAATGTGACTAAAAGTACATTAGTAACAACTTCTAACTAAATTTTATTTTTTAGTCACGAAAAATTTTTGTTTGTAACTAAATGTAGTCACAAAACAATTTTATTGTGACTAAAAAGTTTATCACTAAATGGTAGGTTTTTCTTTTTTTTTTCAGTGCATGCTATAAAGAACCAAAATAAAGCAACAATGTAAATAGTGCAGATAACTCGCACTAGGTGCACAAGATTAATTAATAATTATAAGTGACTAAAAAAAAATGTTTATGTAATATATACCATATATATATATATGTTGTAACATTCAGGCCTAGCCCAATCGATGGTCTATCAATCTCCCCAGCCCAGTTACCAACCCTTTTACGATTGACTCAATGTGTTATACTTAGCCTATATTATCTTCCATGGGGTCCACGGCAAACCA
>JXTC01000684.1:88236-114060 GCA_002914845.1 Trema orientale
AAAAGTGTAATTTTGATAAAATATGGGTTAAATCTGTGAGAAAGTTATTTTAGGCAGTTTTAAGACTATATTAAAGTGTAAAAAAAAAAAAAGAAGAATTCTTAAAAAAGAGATAAGCTATAACTCAAGGTTTACCTTTGGAGGGCATAAATGTTAGAAATCTTAAGATTATGGACAAAAATATAAATTATGAAACTTGAAATTTTGGGTTAGAGATTTGGTCCAAGAATAAATAGAAAACTTTATTTTTGATCTCTAATTGGGATAAGAAAAGATTCACTCAAGTTTAGGACATAAAATCAATAACAGAAAATAAAATATGTATGCATCTAATTGTATTTAGCCCAAGTTTAGTTATGGGCTTAAGAAGAGTAAAAAGGCCTAATAATATGTCTAGCTTAAAGTATGATTTTAGATTTAAAATTTGTGTAGACATTAGTGTGTTTGGCCTACTTATTATATCCCATGATTACGAATAAAGTAATTAATCAAGAATAATTCAAAGTAATAATAAAGAGCAAAATAACTAAGGACACTCGATCAATTAAGGATGATATTAGTCAAATCTACAACCAAGATTTTGATAGACTAAAAAGATCACCATGATAAGAGTTAAGGAAAATAAATCTCATCCATCTAAGTTAAGGTATATATTAGTCAAAGAATATAACATAATATTATTTCTCAAATGTGAAGTTTTATGTTTGATCAAGACCGAATTCTAATTATCTTAAACTCACCATGTAATTAGGAAGTTTAGGGAAAAAAAAGTATAAGTCCACTTTAAATTACTCTAACAATTAGAGTGTACATACGTCGGGGTGAAACTCCAACCTAGACATATGTAATTAGCGAGTGGAACTAGGATAATCACATTACGAGATAAGTACAACCTCACCTATAGCATGGATGGTTTCAAAAATATTTTCTGTTTGTGATGTGATATGTTTGAGATTATTGCATGTGATACCTTGCTTATACCCTTATTATTATGTGGCTTATGTATGATGTGGAACATGCTTATAAAGATGCATTTCTTATGCTATTAAAATGATGTATGTTTACTTTATAATATTATCATGTTAAAACACTCTAAGCACACTTTAACAAAGGAAATGCTAAGATAACAAGATATAATGTTTGAACTCATTATTGAAGCGTAGCTACTCAAGTTAAGAGAAGATTAAATAAAATAAGAATTTAAAAGTGTCGTACCAACCACCACTAGGTGAGGAATATCTGAGGGAAGATAAGATCGACCTCCACTAGGTGAGGATTCTCAAAGAAATATATGTTAAGTTTATGACCATGGGTGTTTTTAGTTGAGTCGCTCCCCTGGTTCCCCATTTGGTAGTACGCACTCGGTACATACACCAGGGCCCATAAGAAAGATAAAGACTTTATGATAAAGAATGAGATAAAATAATGATATAATATCTTATGATAAAGCATAAGGTAATGATTTCATAAAACAACATAATTAGACTTTCATAAAAGATTATTTGTTTATGAATTACATATTTTGTGAGAATTACATTGTATTTGCTGAGCAAAAGCTCACATTATATGAGTATCCACGTTGTAGGTACAAAAGAAAAGAAACCTTTGATTTGATTGATGGGTTAACTGGAATAGAGGCAGGGATGAATGCAAGTCACAGGCGATGGAATACTGCCATTAAATTATTTCTGCATATGTTCTTAGTATGAGACAAATTATTTTAATTGTGTAAGCTTGATGTTGTTTGAAGACATATTTATAACTTAGCATTTTATTTCACAATGCATGATTTCATTAAGTTGAACTTTGAAAATATATTTTGATTGAATGGTGTTTAAAAAAACGTCTTTCAATATGAAAAGATCTAAAAGTAAAAATGTATTGATTTAAATAAATGTAAAACTCAAAGAGTTCTATCAAAAAGGCCTATCTTAGGAAAGCTTGGGACTTAAGTGGTCCGCATGTGACTCTCCTCCTCACCTAGGAGCCCTTTATAGTTGTGCATTATTTAAATCACCCCAAGTAAAAAGTTTATAAATAAATTTAAACAAAGGTTACTTAACCATCTGAAGCATTTTATTTGTTTTCGAATTTATCAAATTAAGTAAATGGTTAACTATGAATATCAATATCTTAAAAAAATGAAATTATATATATTTTTTTAAATGTCATGAATTTTTATTGTCTAAGTTTCTCTTTTCAAATAAGTAAATTAAAAATGTAAGTAGTTACGGTCTGAAAATTTGAGTCATTACATATTCTCAGTTATTATTTGTTTAACTTTGTTGTGTGCATTTCACCATTGTAATAGTCTAAAAACTGATTAATTAATTATTTGGTAATTCTTAAATAATTAATTAAAAATTAGTATTCTTATGAAACAGATCTTTCAAACTTTTTCAAATAAAATAATCAAGTGACAAGTCATCTATATTAAGAATTAACTGTTTAAAACAATAAAAAGGACATGCGTCAATGAATAAATAAAGTATCTCACAAAGAGGTTGATAGAGGGGCTATTGATAGCATTACTCTTTATATAAAATTGATCTATTTTATATAAAATTTATCTACTAAAAAATGGCCATTTAGAAAAATAACAAAAAAACAGCCATTTATTAAATAGGTGTAAACAATAGCCATTTTTTAAATTGATGTAAAAAAAAAAGAAAAAAGAAAATGACATTTCTTATGAACACTTTTAAGATAATAAAGGTCCAATAGTATTTACGATTAGGTTCGTCTAGATTATAACAAGCGCTTCTTAGCCAAATAGTCGAATTTTGGGTCATGATTTAAAAATGATTATTTTTCGAATAGTATTTAAAATAGACGAATTTATAAATAAAAAAATGCTTAAATAAATCAGTTTTATAAGAAATATATTAATATCACATTATCACAATTAATATATTTTATATAAAATTGATATCCTTCTCAAGCTTTGGATCAATGTCCCACCCTCCGCCTGTACAGAAGTAGCTGCAATTGCTATTTCATTCTTTCCCACTTTTCTAGCTTTGATCGTAAACACCCTTTTTCCAATAGGAGTGATTCTTTGCCTTGATACTGTGAGAGCTTCCGGTTTTTAGGGTTCATAACTGGTCCTATTGAATCAGTACCATATAAATACGGCACATAAGATGGGCCATTGATTTTTATAACCTTAAATGGCTTTTTTATTCGGACCATAACCTTTTAAAAGTGCTTTTTAGAGTCATGACCTCTATATTAATGAAACTTATGGTTTTCCTATCATACCCTTAGTTAATGATGGTAAGGAAGTAGTCCATAAAATAATTAAAACCATAACATAACATAGAAGAAAAAAGAAAAAGAAAAAAAAGAAAATAGGAAATAATGCTGGAAGGCACTGGACGAGGGATTGAAGTGGACGAGCAGCTCTAGTCCGGGTCTCTAGTCCAACCATTCTTGCATTGTTCCTCTCTTCTCCTCTTTTCTCTTATCATCTCAATTTGAGTTTCCTATTACCCTTAAGATTATTGGCATAATTTCTCAATCATTCGAAGTAAGCACGAATGCAGGTACTTTCCACATTGTGTAATATCAAATTCAGTATTTCAAATCTCTTAAATCTTGTTTAAAATAAGTTTAGATTCAAAGTTTAGTAAGTTAAAGTTTAGTTTATAAGTTAGTATTCTATACTTTAAAGGTTAAATGAAATTAAAAAGCATAACAGTGTAGATTTGAGCTTGCGTTTAAGTTTTTTGCGTGGAAATCGAACCTAGGAAAAAGATGAAAAATAGAGCTCGATTGGTTCCAACGGAGCTCGATTGGATCCATTCGAGTTCATTATGAATGAGTAAATAACTCGATTAGAACTCCAATTAAGCTCAATCGGATTCATTAGAAAGATTCTTATATAACCCGACTGGTTCCAATCGAGCTCGATTAGATCCATTGGAGTTCTTTATTAAAGAGTAAATAATCCGATTGGAACTTCAATCGAGCTCAATTGGATTCATTAGAAAGCTTATTATATAGCTCGACTAGTTCCAATCGAGCCCAAATGGACCCATTCGAGTTTTTTATGCAAGTGTAAATAACTCGTTCGGCTCCAATCGAGCTCGATTGGGACCAATCGAACTCTTTCATTTCTTAATTTTTTATTCCTGTTTCATTTTTAAAAAAATTTTGATAGATATTTTTTTTACTTGCAATATTTATCAATAGTAATTGTAAATTTTTGTTGCAGAAATGACTCGTACAATAATATATGTGCAGTATGATGGGGAATGGAAGGAGAATGAAGAGTCTTACGAGTGGTTGCCAAAGAATCCAGAAACTATCATTCTTATTTCTAACAAATCTATTATTAAGTTTTCAGAGTTGGTGTTGAAATTGTATGACAAGCTTAGTGTGGACCATAATAAAATAGATTTAAAACTAAGTTACCTACCTTATTGTCCATTAGNCCTTTTAAAAGTGCTTTTTAGAGTCATGACCTCTATATTAATGAAACTTATGGTTTTCCTATCATACCCTTAGTTAATGATGGTAAGGAAGTAGTTCATAAAATAATTAAAACCATAACATAACATAGAAGAAAAAAGAAAAAGAAAAAAAAGAAAATAGGAAATAATGCTGGAAGGCACTGGACGAGGGGCACTGGACGATGGATTGAAGTGGACGAGCAGCTCTAGTCTGGGTCTCCAGTCCAACCATTCTTGCATTGTTCCTCTCTTCTCTTCTCTTCTCTTATCATCTCAATTTGAGTTTCCTATTACCCTTAAGATTATTGGCACAATTTCTCAATCATTTGAAGCAAGCACGAATGCAGGTACTTTTCACATTGTGTAATATCAAATTCAGTATTTCAAATCTCTTAAATCTTGTTTAAAATAAGTTTAGATTCAAAGTTGAGTAAGTTAAAGTTTAGTTTATAAGTTAGTATTCTATACTTTAAAGGTTAAATGAAATTAAAAAGCACAACAGTGTAGATTTGAGCTTGCGTTTAAGTTTTTTGCGTGGAAATCAAACCTAGGAAAAAGATGAAAAATAGAGCTCGATTGGTTCCAACGGAGCTCGATTGGATCCATTTGAGTTCATTATGAATGAGTAAAGAACTCGATTGGAACTCCAATTAAGCTCAATCGGATTCATTAGAAAGATTCTTATATAACTCGACTGGTTCCAATCGAGCTCGATTAGATCCATTGGAGTTCTTTATTAAAGAGTAAATAATCCGATTGGAACTTCAATTGAGCTCAATTGGATTCATTAGAAAGCTTATTATATAGCTCGACTGGTTCCAATCGAGCCCAACTGGACCCATTCGAGTTTTTTATGCAAGTGTAAATAACTCGTTCGGCTCCAATCAAGCTCGATTGGGACCAATCGAACTCTTTCATTTCTTAATTTTTTATTCCTGTTTCATTTTTAAAAAAATTTTGATAGACATTTTTTTTACTTGCAATATTTATCAATAATAATTGTAAATTTTTGTTGCAGAAATGACTCGTACAATAATATATGTGCAGTATGATGGGAAATGGAAGGAGAATGAAGAGTCTTACGAGTGGTTGCCAAAGAATCCAAAAACTAGCATTCTTATTTCTAACAAATCTATTATTAAGTTTTCAGAGTTGGTGTTGAAATTGTATGACAAGCTTAGTGTGGACCATAATAAAATAGATTTAAAACTAAGTTACCTACCTTATTGTCCATTAGAGAAGGTGCCCTCAGTTACATTACGAAGTGATGAATGTGTTATTGGATATCTTTTTGACGTTGGAGAACATAAAAATAGAAAAACTTTACGTATGGATCTCATTGAGAAAGATGAATATGATAAAGTGAATGAAGGATGCGGAAATGAAAATGATCCAACATTGTCAAATAACATCAGTGGTGACTTTCATGTCGAAAGAAATTTTTGCGATGCTGCTTCTACACTAGGTCATATTGGAGAGAATATTGGCGTTGGCACAATGCATCATCTTATTGTAGATGCAATGGCATCAAGTCCGACTCCACAATGTCTAGAATTTCCACCATGTCCAGAGGTAGATTTAACAATTTCAGAAAATTGCGAATTTCTAAACATTGTCTGTAGTGACGAGCCTTTTAGTTTCACAGATGAGTCAGATTTGGCGATTGGTTAGGAATTTGCCAACAAAGACGAAGTGAAAAGTAAATTGCATAATATTGCTCTGAAGGCTTGCTTTGAGATGGAAATAAAAAAATCTACATTGTTATTATACGTAATGAAATGCATTGATAAGGCATTAAATGGGTAGTCCGAGCAGGAAAGGTTGCAAACTCGGAGCATTTTTCCATCTGAACATATTGCAATACTCATACTTGCTCCCTTGTCAATCGAAAGCAGAAGCACAGACAGGCAAGTTCATCAATAGTTGCACAGATGGTGAACTCACATTTCGAAGGTCAAAAAGAGAAACCGACTCCAAAGTCAATAATGACTATGATGTAAAACCGTCATATTCCAATAACATATTGGAAAGCTTGGAAGAGAAAAAAACTTGCTAACAACCTTCTTAGGGGTTCACCAGAGTTGAGTTTTCAATTACTCCCAGCTTCTTTGTATATGGTTCGAAAGATGATTCATCCTGGCACAGTCACACATTTAGAGGTTACCCAATCTAACGTATTCAAATACGTTTTCTTAGCATATGAGGCGTGCATTGGAGGATATTGTTGCATGAGGAAAGTTATTGCAATAGATGGAACTTGGTTGAGAGGCGATTATAAGGGGGTAATGCTTATCGCCACAGCACAAGATGGTAATTATCATCAATATCCTATTGCTTCTGCAGTGGTTGACTCTGAGAATGATGCTTCGTGGTCTTGGTTCCTTCAAAAGCTACAAGATTTTATACAAGATGATGATGAGTTGGTCATTATTTCAGATCGACACAAAAGCATCATCAAAGGAGTTTAATAAATTTATAAGAAGGCACACCACGGGTTTTGTAGGTGGCATTTCTCCCAGAATATAAAAATCGTGTCAAAGTTAAAGGTGTTGTCAAACAATTTGAGGATACTACCCATGCATATAATGTTTCCGAGTTTAATAAGCTCTATAATGAACTTAAAAATAGGTATCCAGGAGCTGTGACATATCTTGGGGATACCGCGCATGTTAATGTGACAAAATAGGCAAGAGCTCACTTTACAGGTTCTCGATACAACATTATGATCACAAATGGTGCTGAATCAATCAATACAGTGATGAAGGATGCTAAAGATTATCCGATACTTGCGTTATTAGATGTTATCCAAAAAAATATCTGAATAGTTCAACAAACACCGGAACACTACGGCATCTACTAAAACACCAAATACACCTTTGACTGC
Source organism: Trema orientale (assembly GCA_002914845.1). Lineage (NCBI taxonomy): Eukaryota > Viridiplantae > Streptophyta > Magnoliopsida > Rosales > Cannabaceae > Trema > Trema orientale. The sequence goes on from JXTC01000684.1 coordinate 95,575, forward strand.
AAAGGCAGAGGACATTGTGAGGAAAAGATTCAAATAGGCATCTGGAATAAAGATAAATCAATTTAATCAGTTTGAGTATGAGCTAATTGGAAAAGGCAAAGATGCGGTGGTTGATTTCAGTCAAAGGCGGTGTTCATGTCGTGTCTTTGATATCGATAGACTTCCTTATACGCATGCCATAGTAGTATGCGAGGCAATGAACATGCAAGAATATGAACGGTGCTCTAATTACTACAAGCTGTCAACTTGGACACTAGCCTATGCGGAGACTATTTACCCAGTGCCTCCAAAAGAGGATTGGGATATCCCTGTGAAGTGATTATTGAGGTATTACCCCCACCAAAACCTAACAAACGAGGTAGACCAAAGGAGCAAAGATTTCCTTCAGAAGGAGAAGGCAAAAGAAGTAGAAAAAGGTGCGAGTTATGTGGATGCCTTGGACACACTAAGAAGAAATGCCCTCTTCCAACTAGTTCTTCTCAATTGTAGTTCATGAAGTATAGTCAAAAATTCATTTTATTTAAAATATGTAATATTCTTTGAAAGGATACTTTTATTATGTATTATGTAGTACGTATTCGAGCAGGGCTATTTTTATCTTTTACCTATAAGATAGCTTAAAAAATATATAATTCGGAGCTCGATTGGATCTATTTGTGCTTCTACTGGGTCCACTCGAGTTTCTTTGTAAGTCGACTGGATCCAGTTATATCCCGATTGGGTCGATTCTGGTTTTCCAAAAAGTTATGATGTGCTCTATTATGAACATGACTGGCTCCATTTGTGCTCTGACTGGGTCCAGTGGAGCTAAAAAGAAACTCGACTGGGTCCACTTTTATTCCAATCGAGTCTAGTCAGGTTTTCCAAAAAAAAAAAAAGGTTCTTTCTATATTGATAATATATTTGTATATGATAAGAAAATGTAATATATTCTTGAGATTAAATTTGATATTTATATTTTGATAATTTTCGTTTTATTCTCCTAGTTAGTTTGTAAACTTTGTAAAATAAGTCATTTTCTATCTCTAACTTATAAGATTTTTTAAATCAAAATTATACTTGTTGTTCTATATTTGATAAAATAATCACATTATAGCTTGAAAATTTAAACTTTATTTTTAATATAATGTAGATATTTAATTTAAACTAAAAATATATATGAAACCAAAGTTTTATTGATTCTTGATTTCAGGTACCATAAAACCCAATTTCTATATTTGCTCCCTACAAATCTTAAAATTATTTATTTCTCAACCAAATTTATTATCTTCCATTTAGGGACAATACCATACATACTTTAGTTACTAACATAAAAAACTTTATCGTTGACAAATTTTTGTTAAAGTAGATTATTTATCATGGATGCAAACACTAGACAAAGTATACAAGTAGTCTACAATATACATTTGTAAATATTATTTCATTCAATGTACTTATAAAATGCAATTTTATACGAAGAATATTATAACTAATATCATTTTATATCGTTTATAACGATAAAGTAGGACACAATTTTTCGTTATATAATCTTTATTTCTAATAAATGATGTAATGTTTTACAAATATTATTCACAATGTTTTATGTGAATTAATCACAAATAGGAAAACTTCAAACAAAGTAGATTAACTCTCATTTAGATCCAATTGATCACACTTAGGCTACTATTTACAAAGTGCATTGAGACTCAACTGAGTGCAGTTAGGCTCAATTCGGCCAATCGAACCAAGGTGGATTTAGTTTATTGTACCCAATTGGGTCGAATTGGAAACGAACGGGGCTAATTGAGTCTAAGTCACTTAACTCGATTGGACCAGTTAGGCACAAATGGGACTAGTCGAGTTTCATAGAAAATGTTTTCCTTTGAAGTAATACTTGATTAGGTCGAGTTGGGCATAAAAAGGGCCAATTGGGTCTAAGTGAATTAACTCGAATGGACCCAATTGGGTACAAATGGAGCCAGTTGAGATTTTCAGATTTACTTTATTCAACCTTCAATTGATTAGGTCTTGTTAGGCACAAACGGGGCCAACAGAGTTTACATAAAATAACTCGAATGAACCCAGTACGACACAAATGGATCCAATCGAGTAGATATTTGCAAGAGACAAAATTACGGGACAGAAATATACAATTTAAGTAGATAGATAATGACATGATCTAATTATATATTAATAATATGTTTTAACTATATTATGCATTGATCAGTTGATTTAATCATATGATTCCAAAAAATCCTATTTATACATATAAAAAGCAATCTATGGGTCCCAATCAGCATAAAAAATATCAGCCGCCATCTTCCTTCGGAATAAGACCATTGTCTCATCATCAATAGGCACAAATAGAAGACCTTCCATGTCAAACTCGATGAATTTGATTGCACACACTCCACAGTCACCGCTATTATTTACCACATTGTTAATATGATTAGTTTCTTTAATTTTTACGTAAAATGAACGTAATCAAATAAATAATGTAAAATAGTTACCTCGAGTTTTGGGGGATGTCTAATGGGCACCTGTACGGCCATGGACCTTGTAAATGATCTATCATGTGTTAAAAATCTCCAGATATCTTAGGCATTATTGGGATCATAGTACAAAATGGCAACATTGCCTCGTTCATATTCTTTTCAGTGGTTACCTCAATATTACTATCAAAAACAACTATCTCATATGCCTCCAAATCAGTTTCAATAGTAACCCAGTCTTTGTCCCTTAAGTTTAAAATCATATACAACTTTCGCGCACCTTTCCAAGGGCGACCCCAATAGTTGGGGGAGAGTCCAGTGATGTATTGCAATAGTGCCTCGTCAGGAGTGTTTGGGTGGGCAGTGAAGTTGCTTAATGCAAGTTGACTGAACAACTCGTCTAGAATGATAGAGTCTTATTTGATCACGTCTGGATATTCCTTATGCCAAACACGGCCTCCTCCATATGCTGCAAAAGAAACAACCAGTGAAGAAACAACCAATCAACTATATGCTTCATCAAGGTTAAAATAAATGACCGAAAAAAAATTATTAATATAAAAACACATGACTTACCTCACTCTCCAGCTATATATAGGGTGAAAAGATCTTATCAAAAAAGACTAGTGTATGTTTTGCAATACCGCACATAATAGGTGTCACACTTTTTGACTTCAATTACTTTTCAAATGCCTCCACCTTTTCTTTAGGGATCGTCCACAAAGGAGTGTACACAAGCATTTTGTCACGGCGATACCGTGTTTTACGACATGGGTCAGTATATGGTGAGCTGATGTAGTGCGAAGGCTTACGCTTCCTTACAAGAATAGGTTCCTGACGAGGCTGCTGAATAGGTAGCTCTACAAACTCAGGTTGCTACTGAACCTCAGTCTCAGATTGCTGCTAACTAGGTTGCTCCTCAGTCTCAACTTGTTGCTCAACCTTTATCTCACCATGGCCACCATCAAACCGTTCATAAACCACAATCGGAGGAGTGAGATAATACATCTCAGCATCATAATCATAATCGCCACCTGTGTCATCAACATCATGGGTATCATTATGTTGTCGTGTCACTAGTGAGTCTACCTTCGACTCTATCCTTACTACATCTGATTTGAGGAGAGCAATTTCAGATCGAAAGAAGGACTTTACTAGAGAAAGTCGATGTTCTAGATAGCCCTTAATCTCACTAAACAAGTCGCTCGGTCTCTCCTCTGGTCACGGAGGATTTGGTATTAGAATGTCATTTCTAAGGGGGGGACTACTTGTCACACCCCGATTCACATGTATGCTCACATGTTATATGTAATAGAGCCTTGTCTAGTTCTAAGTTAAGTAGAGGAGTTAAGCTAGTCAATGAGGAGCTTAAGAATTTTATAAGTTCATAAGGATCCTAGTAAAAAGAATTTCACATTTTACGAGATAGTCTCTGGCTGTTAAGTTTTATACAATAGAAATGAGTTAAGCTACTGATTGAGGTACTTAGCAGTGTAAACTTTTGATGATAGACAATATAATGAAAGAAAGTATTTTCGACAAAAACTGACAGTTAAGTTTTCAACAATCTATAATAGATAAGCTGCTGACGGAAGAGACAAGATTAATTCTGATATTGTAATCAGTTTCTAGGGAGAAGTTAGTATTTCTTGATTTTCGTGCTAGACAGTTCTATAAATCATGATATTTAGATGATAAGTAAAAAAAGTAAAGCACGAGGTGTTCTAAGCATGATGTATCCGTAAGCACGAGGTGGCACTTTAAGCACGAAGTGTTAAATCAGAGTACGAGGTGTAAAATCAAAGCACGAGGCGTAAAGTTCGAAAGCATGAGGTGTCAGTTGGAAGCATATAGTGGAATAGGACAAGCTAGATGTCAAGCATGCAGATGAGGTTAGTGGCAACTAGGTGTCAAGCATACAAATGAGGTTAGTGGCAACTAGGTGTCAAGCATACAAATGAGGTTAGTGGCAACTACGTGTCAATATTTAGACTGAGTTAAGTGGCTCGATGTAGACAGTGCATGTGGCGCTAGGTGTCACGAAGGAGGAAGCTTTAGGTGATGAGTAAGCTGCTAGCTTGAGGAGCTTCCTGAAATCTATAAATAGGGCTTGAGAATTAGTTTTAGACATACACTGCTCCACTCATATTTCTAGTAAAATTTAGAGAGAAAAGAAAAAAAGAGGATAGAAAGATAGAGAGAGGTTTGGGAATAGAGCCAAAGATTAAGAGGAATATTATCTAGAGGTAAGTAAAGATAAATATTTTTACTGCGTTACAAGAGCATACTAAGTATAAGTATTTTCTAGATGTTATGTGAAGTACGTGTTTAATTATATATACCTATGTATACTACTATGTTGTTTATAGAATAATGTTCATGGCATATGCATAAGGTATGTTTATGAAGGAAAAAATAAAGTGATTTTACGAAGTTCATATTTTAAAGAAAAAGTTACCATTGTACCCAAGTTTCTAAGTTATGTTGTTTATAAAGTATGGCTTCTGGCTTAGTGATTGTGTAGAAAAGAGATGGCGAAATCCCTTGAGGCGAAAGGGCCAAGACAGGGTAAGCCTCAAATGATATTATTAAGAGGTCTACTATATTACTAAGTTGGAAGTTATGCTTAAAACGGGGCGCAAAACGATGTTTAAATAAAGAATGTTTTCCAAAGAAAGTTGTATAATGGGTACCAAATATTTTTATAGCACGTCATCATTGATATGCATGCACCGTCTTTACTTACTAAGCATTAGCTCATTATAGTTCTTGTAATGCAGGTTTTAGTTGTATCAGTAGATTCTTGAAAGTTGGCTGAGCTGCAGTTCTATTCATCCCATAATACGATTATATTTTATTACAAAACAAAATTTAATTGTAAAAATAAAGTCTTATGTTTTTTTTATAGTTCTTCCGCTTTCAAATGCTCAGTTTTCAAATAAAGTTACGAAGGCTTAACGTGCCTCGGCCTAGCTGGTTATGTTTTTAAGCAAAGTCTGACCAGCTAGGTTGGGGGCATTACACTACTACGTCGTGATGGGCTCAACCTTAAAGCATCTTTAGCAGTGGCCTCGACATGAACTATAACACCCACATTAGTATGGGCATCATTGGCCATTGTCTCATCTTCCCAAGCGACTGAGCCTCCGGAAAGTAAGAAGCTTGTCAATCATTCTAACTCAACATTTCGTGGTGTATTTGGTTGGATAAACCCACACATGTATGGTGCCTCTTTTTCCTCATCAGTTGGTATAAGGAGTGCATGTATTTCCTAAAATTTAAGAAGTAAAATACTGGATTAAATACAAGTAAATCAAAAATGAAACTTGACAACATAAAACATAATAATTATAGAAAGAAATACTGACCTGTGATTTACCTAGCGTTGTTAGTATTCTACTATATGAAGGAGATTGCTTCCGTTTCCAATTCGTCTTCCATCGACAAATCCTTGGAACTACTCTTTCAATATCTTCTTGTCTTGTAGTAACTCATTTGCAATAGCTGGTATACACTCATATACTAATACCTACACACAGCAACAAGAAAAACTATAAGAGTTAGGAAAATTAAAAAAAAAAATTACTCAAGAAATACTGTCTATTTTAGGGAAATTTTCCTACCGCCAAAGGAAGCACGAAGCCCATATAAGTGTGTGTAGTCTCACTCTCATTCTTTTTATGCAACTCCTCAGCTTTCGACTTTATTGCCCAATCTAATTGCTTCAACAGATTGTTGTGAGAATAAGTTCCCCAAGGAAATTGCTTAAATGCTTCCATATCATCAACCAATCCAATTAAAAACTCGTCAATGCCATATGTTAGCTTCTCTCCATTCAACAAAATTTCAGAGACAAACAAAAGCAAGGCCATCTTTAATTTCTCATCATTTCTTCCACTTACATTCTTTCGCCCCCTCTTTTTAGTACTTTGGGTGCCCATTGAAGACAATTTTTGCATAACATTTTCTATGCTAATGCCTTTCCTCTTTTTCTTTGGAAAATGTCTATCTATAAATGGCTTTGGGTTCACTTGAAGATCATCTGAAATAGTTGAGCAATTGAGCTCAGATATCAATGCATACTCCATCAACAAGAATCTAATAGGTTTTCCATTCACAACGAACCATATCTCATGCCTACCCTCACAACATGCTTGACGAATGAGTAATAGCCACATCACTTGGCTGGAATATTCATAATGGTCCGGAACATCAAGAAAGTGGCCAAATGGAGATTGTTCCTTGAACCATTGTAAGTCTTCTAGATCATTCTTTACTGCCTCCTTTATACAGTTGATAGTTAGAGCCAAACGACTCTTGGTGGATATTTTGCAGGCAAAGTACTCATTTGGCTCCAAAATAGGTGTAAGGCATGGGACATCTTCAACCTATAATTAATTATAGCTAAGTGTCATGTCAAACTAGAAAAGGCCAATCAAATTATTTTAAAAAATATCAATTAAAAAATCATTAAGACCATATTAAACTCTTAGAATTAAGAACTTTACTAGATCTATTCGAGCTCAAATGGACCCAGTCAGATTTTTCATGGATTCAAGACACTTTTTGAACTAAGAACCCGATTGGATCCATTCGCGCTCAAATAGACCCAGTCGGGTTTTTCACACTTTAACTTAAGAACTCTACTGGATCCATTTGAGCTCAAATGAACCCAGTCGGATTTTTCAGAAACATTTAATACAACTTTGGAAAAACCTAAAAGGAGCTAATAAAACTCAATTGGATTTAGAGTATGAAATTAAAACATAATCAACATCAATGTATAATGAAAATTACCTGAGGATGATCGATTAGGGTGTTCTCTTTTTCTGCTTACATAATTTTAAATATGAAAGAGTCATTAATACCATATCAAATTTGATTGGACCTAGTCAAACTCTAAAATATCCAGTTGAGGCACTTTTTTGAATTAAAAACTCTACTGGCTCCATTCGAGCTCAAATGAACCCAATCGGGTTTTGTACACTTTGACTTAAAAACTCTACTGGATCCATTTGAGCTCAAATAAACTCAGTTGAGTTTTTCAGAAACATTTAACACAACTTTGGAAAAACCTAAAAGAAACTAATAAAACTCAATTGGATTTGGAGTATGAAATTAAAACATAATCAACATCAATGTATAATGAAAATTACCTGAGGGTGATCGGTTTGGGTGTTCTCTTTTTCTGCCTACATAATTTTAAACATGAAAGAGTCATTAATACCATATCAAATTTGATTGGACCCAGTCAAACTCTAAAATATCCAGTTGAGGCACTTCTTTGAATTAAAAACTCTACTGGCTCCATTCGAGCTCAAATGGACTTAGTCGGGTTTTTCATTCTTTGACTTAAGGACTTTACTGGATCCATTTGAGTTCAAATGAACCTAGTCGGGTTTTTCAGAAACATTTAACATAACTTTGGAAAAACCTAAAAGGACCTAATAAAACTCAATTGGATTTGGAGTATGAAATTAAAACATAGTAAACATAAATCTATAATGAAAATTACCTGAGGGTGATCGGTCTGGGTGTTCTCTTTTTCTGCCTACATAATTTTAAACATGAAAGAGACATTAATACCATATCAAATTTGATTAGACCCAGTCAAATTCTAAAATATCCAGTTGAGGCACTTCTTTGAATTAAGAACTCTACTGGCTCCATTCGAGCTTAAATGGACCTAGTCGGGTTTTTCACTCTTTGACTTAAGTACTCTACTGGATCCATTTGATCTCAAATTGGCCCAATCGGGTTTTTCAGAAACATTTAACACAACTTTGGAAAAACCTAAAAAGATCTAATCAAACTCAATTTGATTTGGAGTATGAAATTAAAACATAGTAAACATAAATGTATAATGAAAATTACCTGAGGGTGATCGGGATGGGTATTCTTTTTTTCTACCAACACAATTTTAAACATGAAAGAGTCATTATTAATACCATATTAAATTTGATGGACTCAGTCAAACTCTAAAAGATCTAGTTGAGGTACTTCTTTGAATTAAGAACTCTACTGGCTCTATTCGAGCTCAAATGGACACAGTGGGGTTGTCAAAAATAATTCAGCAAAATTTTGGAAAAACCTCAATAGATCCATTCTACCAACTTCACTTTACATCAATACCAAAAACCAAAATCTATTTCTTTTTGAATTAAACTCTTTGAATTAAGAACTTTACTGGATCCATTCGAGCTCAAATGGACCCAATCAGATTTTTCATGGATTCAAGGTATTTTTAAATTAAGAACCCTACTAGATCCATTTAAGCTCAAATGGACCCAGTCCGGTTTTTCACTCTTTGACTTAAGAACTATACTGGATTCATTTGAGCTCAAATCAACCCAGCTAGGTTTTTCAGAAACATTTAACACAACTTCTTGTAAAAATTAAATCAAGACACACGTATTCCAGCACTTCTCAGAAGTGCAATTTAACACGTGTATTCTAGCACTTGATAATATATTAAGATAGTAAAACCACTTCTTGTTCTAATTACTGAAATTGAGATCAAAAGGGAAAAAATATAGAACAATAAATTGGAAAAAAAAACCACAAAATAGGTTCTGGATGTTATCATAAGCCACTAGCCCAAAGGTGAAATTTTATCTCATTTAGCATTGTTGACCTAGCTGACTCAGAAGTTGACCCATCCTACTCAAAGGCCGATCCATCCGACCGGGGAGTCTCTCCATTCGACTCCGATTCAGATGTTGACTCCGCCTCTACAGCTCTAAAGGAAGGGTTTTTCGTCCAAACTATTGTTACACTGAAGGGAGAGAGGAAGTCGACCGGCGACAGCAACCTTCACGATAGCGATAAGGAACTCGACTGGACTCCGTTCGGGAGTGCTCTGTATTTAGACTTCTTTTACGTACCAAAGGAAGAAGAAGAAGGAAGAAGGGAAGAAGAAGAAGCCAAGCATTGCATTTTTAGGGGTTAAAATCGTGCCCTTAATCTGATAGACTTCATTTGAAAATAAAAAGGGTATAATAGGTATTTACCAAGCCCACGTCAGAAAAAAAACAAATGAAAATAATTTTTTTAAAAAAATTAATATTACAAGGTCAATATTTAAAAACGGCTTTCTGAGAAGGTCATGGAGCTAATTATTCCCACATAAAATTGATATCCTATTACTAGGGATGTCAATTTCATCGAATAAGATAGTGTACACGTGGTGCACCGGCCCGAATGGGGTGGGCTTTCACCATTATAAATGGTACGGGACATAAGGCAGGGATTCTCCATTCAATATTTAGCGGGGTAGGGCGGGCTTGGGATTGAGTGGCCTGCACCGACCCCGCCCCGATTATATATAAGTTAATTTCTATTTTTTTTATAATATTGATTCAAGTGGATTTTTTTTTTTAAAAAAAGATCTAAAAATATATAGTCATATACTAATATTGTTTGAGTTATTTGGGATTGTGTTAGCTTTATGAATGAATGATATGTTATATGATTTTGGTATTAAATATTTTATATTTGACAATTCTAACATTTTAAAGTTTTATTTGAATATGTTTTTTAGTTATTTATGTCTAAAATTTGAATTTTCAACGAAGTTAACTTTTATTTTGATTTTTTTCCGATGTATTTAGACTTTTAAAAGATTTGGACTAACATAAGATTATTTAATTTATTCAAGACGATGATTCCAAACAGGGACCCCGATATACCAAGGGGAAACCGATCCCCGATAGAGATTCTCGGAAATTGCTCCGCACCAAATTAAATGATAAATTATACGGGGATGGTATAGTAAAATAATAATGACGATGGGGATGGTAACTATAAAACTAGTCCCGTCCCACCCCGTTAACATCCCTACCTATTACAAAAAAATTGATACAATACATATAAAATTGATGTATTTTACATAAATATGATCTTCTATAATATGGTCATTTAGCAAAATAAATTAAAAAACACCATTTATTAAATAGTGTAAAAATGGTCCTTTTTCAAATTAATGTTAAAATTGGACATTTCTTATAAATACTCCTATAACAAAGGGCAGGCGCAAATCAGATCAAGGGTAAAGGTTATGTGGAAAAGACTTGGGTAAGAGTAATTTGGGCTTAAATGACTTTTTTATGAATCTTTTTGAGAAAATTTGCTTTTTTTGGTAATTTTTCAAAAGAAATTGAAAAATTCTAGATTTTGAAATTGTTTGAAAAATTCTGGATTTTAATTATAAAAATATCACTATTAAAAATATTTAGAAAAATACCAATTTTTAATTCATTGCTGAGATACTTGAAATACCCAATTAAATTACCTCAAGTAACTAGATTGGTTACCCTAAGTAACTCAACTAGTTACCTCAAAAACTATTGAAAAGTACCAATTTTGAAGAAAAGTGGTATTTTAATAAATATTTATTAAGCATTATTTTTCTACAAAATTTTAAAAATGGATATTTTTCTAAATAAATCTGAGATTTTTCAAAAATTTTGGCCTCTCCCGGATTTTTCAATGNNNNTAAGACCACTTTTTTCAACAAGTTTTTTTAGGACTGAAAAATGGGGCTCACATGGTATGAAATACGATAATGTCCCTTTTTTTACCTAACTATTTTCTGACATGACCCCACTCAGATTTGACATAACTTATACACTTCCCTGTAAAACCCTCAAGCCTCTATTTTCTCTTCTTTCTGTCTCCATTTCACCATTTTCTCTCCTTTCTCTCTGAAATCAGAAGAATTTATAAAACCGAGTACAAAAACCACCCAAAAATCACCTAAATTTAAACTTGAAATTCCCACACTTACTTTTATCAAGAACCTTTTCTCTTTTCTTTAACGAACCTATAAAATCCAATAATGGGGAAGACCCGTCGAACCAAAGCTAAGAAGCTCTCCTAAAAAACTGCAGGCACATCATCCGTTGGAAAGAAGATGAACTCCCCATCTAAATCTTCGGCGAAGACTCCAGTGCTGAAGCCCACTATCCTCGAGCAAAACCCGGCCAATTTCAAAGGCAAAAATATGGTATAAGCTGCGTATGAGGAAGCGAATGTTGGTTTTTTATATTTATGCAAAAATTATTATTTTTTGACATTGCATGTTAGGAAAAAAACCTATCTTAACTTCATCGAATGGACTGAATATTTTAGAGGTTAAATGTTCTGATAGAGTCAAGAAGATCTTGACCTGAGGTCAAAAAATTCACTCGGGTCAAGTTTCTCTAGACCCAGGTCCAGAAATTATGGACCCGAACCAAGTGTTTCTTGGCTCTGGTCAAGAGCTTATTTACTCGAGTTTAGATCTTTTTAGCTCTGATCTGAGCCAAGTATTTCTTGACCCTAGTGAAAATCTTCTTGACTCTTGTTTCTTGGTCACACGTCAAGAGCTCTGTGAACCCCCGATCAAGAAGCTCTTGGCTATTAGGTCAAAATGTTTTTGACTTCCTGTTTAGTTGAATTTCTCTAGTTGAGGTTAAGAACTCTTGACATCTATGGTCAAGTGCTCCTTGATCTTAGGTCAGGAAGTTCTTAATTCAAGGTCAAGGATTGACCCTGGGTCAAGTCTCACTTAACCTTCACTTGATGTTATTATTTTATTTAACTTGATATTTTACTATTATTCAATAGGGACTGTGATATATATGTCATCAAGTATGTTGAGTTCCTAATGTCTGACAAGCCACTTGCATCATAAACTTGCGTGCGAATTGTATTATCATAGATTGCAGAAATATGAGGACTATGCTGAAACTGACCTATAAGAGTGACTCAATTTAGGGAAGCAAAGACAATGCTTTATTTTGATTGTGGTTCAGACAATTACTTTTTTTTTTCCTTTTTTTGGCTTGTAGTTTATGTGGTTGGTAAACAATATTTAGTTTTTATTGATATTTTTTAGTATATTCAATGACTATTATTTTGCCAAAAGTCATCTATTCAGTAGATATTTCGATAAAATTCAACGCATTTGATAAAGACATCATTTATTACTCTAGGTCAAGAAAAACTTGACTCTATGTCAGAGCTATCTTGACTCTAGGTCAAGAAAACTTGACTCTATGTCAGGTCTATCTTGACTATAGATTAAGAATATCTTAACTTCAAGGCAAGTATTACTTGACCTAATGTCGAGAACTTCTTGAATTGATAAACACATAAAATTGTATTCAATTTTTAGATTAAAGAGATTGTGACCCCATTCAAGAAATTCTTAACATAGGGATCAATACATTCTTGACCTAATTAAAAAATAAAATATAACAAACTTTTTGACTCCGGACAAGAAAACTCTGACATGGGCTTAATTAGTTTTAATTTATAAATTTAAAAATACATCACATACAACATCGAGATCAAGTTTCATATAACACTTTATAATCCCTATTAAAAATGTTGTTGACTTCAAGTCAAGCACTTTTTTTCCTTAAGTCAATATCTTTTTGATCTCGAGTCAAATACATCTTGACCTCAAGTCAATAACTTCTTTACCAAAAATCAATAATTTCTTGATATCAAATCAGAAACTTCTTAACTCGAAGTCAAGAAAAGTTAGACTCTAAGTCAATAACTTCTTAACTCTAAGTCAAGAATTAAGTCAAGAAATTCATCACTTATAGTCAGGAAGTTCTTGACCCTAAGTCAATGACTTCTTGATCTTATATCAAGAACTTTTTGACCCAAAGTCAAGAACATCCTGACCCAAAGTCAAGAACATCCTGACCCAAAGATGAAAAACAATTTAAATTTTAGTGTTAGCACTGATCTGGTTGTTGGGATTTATTTCAGACCATAATTTCAGAAATTATCGCAACTTAGTCTAAATTAAATGAATTCTGCACGAATTAGAGGTCTTATTAGTGAGAAGAGTAATCTCTATGTCCACAAAATAACTCAAAAATCATATCCTAAGATAGAATAATGTCTTCCATGATACATAAGTTGATACATTTAATGAATGAAGGAGAAATGACTTCAAAATAATGAGATACTAGTCAAAATTTTTTGAACATAGATCAAGATTAAATTCACCTCAAAAGTCATTTTATATTGACCAAAGGTCAAGATGATTTTGACCTAAGGTCAATTTAGTCTTGATCATATGACAACCAATGAAATCTATAAGACATTAATGAAGAGATCAAAATATGGAATTTTTAGCAAATTATTGCCCAGATCAGTATTGTAATCCTCCTTCATTAAACTATTCTTAAACAAAACTTATTTACTTACCTTTAAGATTTGAAAAACTCCCCATCTATCAATGCCAAACTTCTTTCCAACTAGTTTTTTTTAATTAAATAGTAAAATAGCTATTAAGAAAGAGAGAAAGAGAGAGGTGGAGAGAGAGAGAGAGAGACAGAGAAATCATCAACAAGAATAAGAGAGAGAGCGAGAGTGAAAGAGAGAGCGAGAGTGAGAGAGAGAGAGAGAGAGAGAGAGAGAACGAGAATAAACAAGTTTTCATATTCCTCATGAGATGGAGAGATTAATCATAGTTCTCATCTTCTTTATGAGATGGAAACCAAGCTCTAGTTTTAGAGAGAGAACTAACAAGAAAAAGTGAGAGAAAAATAGAAAGAAAATAAAAATAGAAAAAAAAAAGAAGAAGTAAAATGAGACAAAATGAAATGACAGTCATTTAATGTTCCCACGTACCACCCCCTCACTTTTGCCTAAGGGCAATTTTGGAAGCTGATTTTTTCTCTCTTTACTTATTCCTAACTTTTGGTCCTAAAAGAACAATTATATCAACATAGTCCTAAAAAAAGAAAACGGAGCTCAAATAGTCATATCCATGTTCTTTTCTCCAATTTTTTGATACTTTGAGCCTGGAATTTTGAAAGAAACCCAATCTTTTTTCAAAAAACATTTTTTAGGAGTAATGCCAACAATTTTTTGACTTGTAGTCAAAGGTTTTTTTTCACCTTTAAAAAATTTTCTTTTGACCATTTTCTTTTGACCATGAAAAACTCCTCAAATGTTCATAAATAATGGTCAAAAAATATTCGATTACGAGTCAAAAAAATTTTCATACTCCTAAAATGTTATTTTTCTTAAAAAAAAAAAATTATAAAAAAGTCATTCTAGACCAAATTAGTCCTATTTACGTCCTTTCCTCCAAAGTTGGCTCTATTCATTTTGCTAAGTGTTACATTCTGCACGGAAAAAATTTAGTTTGTCAGCAATTTCGTCACAAATTTTGCAAACATAGCCTCACCTTACCCAAAATTGGCTTCTTTTCTGTTGATTTAAGTCAAGTCTCAAAGAGCTTATCGACTTCTCCTTCAATTTTTGCATCACCTAAAATTCTCAAAATTGCAATTTCATCATGAATTCATCACATATTTTTTTTCATGTTCTCATGTACCCCACTGTCCCTCTCAAACACCTTATTCTCGATATTTTTTTTCTGACGGATGAAATTCATTAAAGCAAGAGCCGAAAAAAATGAAAGTGAGGAACAACTCCCTAAAAAAATTTAGAAAAAAAAAAAGGGGGACAAACCTTGAAGGAAAAATATAGAAGCAGAATGAACAGTTCCCATAAACAAAATAGATAAATAAAACTAGAACGAATCAACTAAAACCATTCAACATGATAAAACAATTCAACATGATCTGAAGCAACACAAAAGAAAATGAAACTACAAGATGAGATTCTAATGTATATAAACTAAGGGATAATTATATTTTATACTTTGCATTTTGACTATTTGTTCAATTTATATATTGTGTTTAAAGCAAAATGAACAATTCCCAGAAACAAAAATAAAAAAAAAAAAAAACCAGAGCAAACCAACTAAACCATTCAACGTGATCTGAAGCAAAACAAAAGAAAACGAAACTAAAAGATGAGTTTCTAATTTATATAAACTAAGAGATAATTATTTCTTCTTTTTTTTTTTTTACGAAAAGGATAATTATATTCTATACTTTACATTTTGACTGTTTGTTTAGTTTATACATTGTATTTTGGTTATTATAACCATCGACTTTTCATATTTAGAACTTGTAATAAATTTATATATTCTTTGGGTCAAACACTAATTTGACTATTATGTTTACCCAAATACCTTTTAAAATTTAAAATATATTATTTAAAAGAGTTCAAATTTAAGACTTTTACTAGAATTGATAATTATGTTTGTAAATAATGTTAAAAATTTATTGGTTTTTGCATGTTTTAATTATTTTTTTAATTTTGTTCTTTTAGCTATTAATTTTAATTATTTTAAATTTAAATTAAGTTTATAAAGGTATTTTGGTAAACTCGATGGTCAAAATTAGTATTTGATTCAGTGAGGATATAAATTTTATATAAGTTTTAAATCTGAAAGCCAATGATAAAAACTAAAATACAAAATAAAAAAAATGAATAAACAGTCAAAATATAAAATATAAAAATGCAATTTACTCATAAACTAACGACCAAATTTTGGAGAAAGAAAATTTCAGTATTTCTTGTTTTGCAAAGCTGGGATATTAACTTCCATTAAAGTGTTGGATGCCTCTGTTTTTTTCGATATTTGTGAATTTTGTTGAAATTGTCCAATCTAGTCTTTTTATTAATTACAATGGTGTCTTTAGATAAGTTGGGAGTGCCCCGAAAAAAAAAAAAAAAGAAAGAAAGAAAACTGTGGGCAAATATAATTATAAAACTAACATCATGAACAACTTGAAAAGCTTGTGAACTTAAAGACTAATATTCACTTTTTAGCATAAGTTGTAACTTTCATATAAGACAAAATCCCCGATCTCCCACAAAAAGGGTGTTGAGTCCCAATTTTGACTTTAATATTCTTTCTCTTAGCTAGGATTTTTTATAATGGATGTATCCAAGCTAACTATTCTAAAAACGTTTCTAATGACTCTTCAATATTGGTAAAGAAGGGTACCCTTGAACTTGTCATCTCCTTTCACATAGAGACACATCAGACACTTTAGTCTCAAGAATTCTTTGAAAACGAAATATCATTTAATTATTTTATTATGTTTCATTCATTTATAAAATGTATGTAAATCCATTATTAATCCAGTCTTTATCTATCTGTAAACTAACTATGAACAGAGAGTTAATTTCTAAGAAAGTTTCCTTTCCTCTATTTATAAGTTAAAACATTTTTCTATTTATGAGCTAAAACATTTTTCTACCTTTCTCCATTAATTAATTTCCAAAAAATTCAATTATTTGTCAATTGTTTGTTTTGATTCTCTATTATTACCGTTCTCTCTGTCTTTCATTTTCACTCTTCTGTAGCACTTTTATACTGACTCTTTGTTATAAGTAATTATCACTAATCATGTAATAACCCGTATAGTCAAAAAAAAAAAGTAAATAAAGAAATAAATAAATATATGAAAGGACAAAAGACAAAAAGGCCAAGGGTTTAGTTAATTAAATAGGGACAATTCAGTAATTTCAAAGACTATGAAACCTTATACGTATCATCTTTCAAAGTCTCTGAAAGAAGAAAAAAAAAATTAACGCTCTGCAGTGGGAGAGGAGAACGGCTGAAAGTTTGGGAGAAGAGGAAGGATTACAAGAAGGTTGATTGTTAATTCTCTAAGGTGAAGAATTCCTCCTCACCAAATATCAATCGATTATTTGGGATTCTTGGGGTTAATCCATCATCTAGGGTTTAGAATTCTTGAAGAATCTTTTTGTTTCAGTCATGATTCTAGAGTTCATTTATATTTTGATTGATTACTCTCGCTGTAAAGTTTAAAATAAGACCAAAATTATGTGATTTGGATATCTAGATTAAAAGTTACAGATTTTTGAGTTTTAGTCTAGAATGGTAAAATGCAGCAGTGACTACGACTGATTTTTTGGGTATTTCCGATAGTCTAATAGCATCATATTTGCTATGGTTGGAAAGCTTATTCGATAAGCTTTCTAACGGTATATAATTTGTCAAAAACGGACTTAAAACCAGAGAGATATAGCCTTTTGAAATAGGCACTACGAATCTGGAAAATTTTTGTAACTTTCAGCATTTAGAGTATAACGTAGCAGCAGCTTGCTTGGCTTCATATGCCTCACCTATGGACCCTACAACCATGTTCTTGGCACTTTTAGGACTCCTATCATTTGTAGAAATTATCCTCCAAGTTTTACAATTTTTAGAATTAGTTTGGAATTGTTATGAATTTTTGATGTCATGGTTATGCAACATAATATAGTGAATGTATCAAGTGTGCATGGGCAGCAGATTAGACATTGTGTTAGGCATGATTTAAGATACCTATTAAGTATTTAATATTCATATATGATTCTTGTTATAATTATAGGTTCTTGTGGTAGCTACCAAATTATTATTGGATTGGTTAGACTAGCGAACAGGTAAGTAATCTTTCGTCTTTATTAGTGACTTTTATTTTATCAAAGTAAATTTGTATTGATTCCTTTTAATATATATATATATATTTATTTATTTATTAATCTGAAATATTTACTTCAAGTAAGTTGTTTTTAGATAAAATGTACTTTGATCGAGTTATACTATATCCTTTAAGAAAATACGGATCAGGCTTATGATTGATACTGTTGTTGAATGATTTGAGAATTTAATGTCTTTTGAATTACATTGAATGTGAATGTATTAAAACGCTCTTCAGTTGACTATGTAATGTGGACCTATTCCGCAGAGGTTAAATATGGACAGTACGTACTGAATGTGGACCTAGCTACAGGGGTTAAATGTAGTAAATTTGGACCTAGCTACAGGGGTTAAATGTAGTAAATGTGGACCTAGCTACAGAGGTTAAATGTAGCAAATGTGGACCTAGCCACAGGGGTTAAGTATGGTCATAGTCATCCAAAAACTGTAGAGTAGAATTTGAAAGTGTTACTAGCTTTTGAATGAGATTGAAACTTTACGTTTGAAATCTATCATATTTTTATAGTTTGTATCTGATCGATTTCATATGTTATATTGAAATATTTTAGTTTTGAAATTGAATTGTTCAAAATAAAATGTCTACGAAATGTTTCAAATAGCATATGCTTGATCCAACTAATAAAGATTATGGATTAC
>JXTC01000685.1:0-25447 GCA_002914845.1 Trema orientale
AAGTGTGACTTCTGGATGACGGAAGTGAAATTCTTGGGGCATGTTATATCTCATGAAGGAATTTCGGTTGACCCTTCCAAGATAGAATCTGTTTTTGAATGGGAGAGACTGAAAAGTGTAACCGAGATAAGAAGTTTTCTTGGTCTAGCGGGTTATTACCGCCGTTTTGTTGAGAAGTTCTCGAGAATCGCAATGCCTTTGACAAAGTTGACGAGAAAGAATGTCAAGTTTGTATGGGATGATGATTGTGAAGCAGCTTTCATAGAATTGAAGAGAAGATTGACAACTGCACCTGTTCTTACTGTTCCTAACAGTAATGAACCCTATGTCGTGTATACCGATACTTCTGGTTCAGGATTGAGATGTGTCTTAATGCAGAATGGCAAAATAGTGGCTTATACTTCCCGCCAGTTAAAGCCATATGAGAAGAACTATCCCACTCATGACTTGGAGTTAGCAGCGGTGATCTTTGCTCTTAAGATTTGGAGATGCTATCTATATGGTGTAAAGTTTGAAATTTATTCTGATCATAAGAGTCTAAAGTATCTGTTTACTCAACGAGACTTAAACTTGAGACAAAGAAGATGGATTGAGTATATGGAGGACTATGATTTCGAACTTCAGTACCATCCTGGAAAAGCCAATGTTGCAGCTGATGCCTTGAGCAGAAAGTCTCATATCATCCTTGCTTCCTTGATACTAGAAGATTAGAAGAATTCAGTTACCATTGGTGACTATAACCTGGAATATAAGGAAAATGGGAAAACTGCTTGTATCAGCAACATTGTGGCTATGCCATCACTTCTCCAGATAGCACAACAAAGTCAGTGGCAAGATCAAGAACTGAGAGCAATATGGAATCAACTTCAGAATGGTGAGCAGTTGAATAGTTAGAGTACCAATAGAGAAGGGTTCGTGCTTTTCAATGGAAGACTAGCCGTAGCCAATGACCCTCATCTTAGAGAAACTATTCTAACTGAGGCTCATAAGTCCAAATTCGCAGTACATCCTGGTAGCACTAAGATGTACCATGATCTGAAGAGGCAGTACTGGTGGAAAGGCATGAAACGAGATGTAGCTACTTTTGTGGCTAAGTGTTTGACTTGTCAGCAAGTCAAGGCAGAATACCAGAGGCCAGCTGGACTACTTCAGCCTTTACCTATTCCGGAGTGGAAATGGGATAAAATCACTATAGATTTTGTAACAGGTCTACCAAGAACTCGAAGAAAGGATGACGCTGTTTAGGTGATAGTTGATTGGATGACAAAGACTGCCCACTTCATACCGATCAGGATTGACTTTTCACTCACACAACTGAGTCGTCTTTATGTGGACAACATTATTCGCTTACATGGGGTGCCATCA
The DNA here is from genome assembly GCA_002914845.1 of Trema orientale. NCBI lineage: Eukaryota > Viridiplantae > Streptophyta > Magnoliopsida > Rosales > Cannabaceae > Trema > Trema orientale. Next base: position 1,366 of record JXTC01000685.1, read on the forward strand.
AGCATAGTTTCTGACAGAGATCCAAGGTTTATATCAAAGTTCTGGAGAGCTTTGCAAAGAGCATTAGGAACAGAACTAAATCTCAGTACAGCTCATCATCCTCAGACAGATGGCCAATCTGAGAGGACTATACAGATTCTAGAGGACATGCTTCGCTCATGTATACTGGATTTTGGTGGAAGCTGGGATGATCACCTATCATTGGTGGAGTTTACTTACAACAATAGCTACCAAACCAGTCTTGGCATGGCTCCATATGAGGTACTATATGGGAGACCATACAGATCACCCTTGTGTTAGGCTGATGCAGAGGAGCGTGTTACTCTTAGGCCAGAGCTAGTATAAGAGACTACTGAGAAGATTAACAAGATCAGAGAGAGACTTAAGATTGTTCAGAGTCGCCAGAAAAGCTATGCAGACCCCACAAGACGTGAGGTAGAATTCGACGTTGGTGACAGGGTATTTTTGAAAGTCTCGCCAATGCGTGGAGTCACGAGATTTGGAGTTAAAGGGAAACTAGCTCCAAGATACATTGGACCTTTCGAAATTACTGATAGAATTGGGCCTGTTGCTTATTGTCTGGATCTACCACCACAATTGGATCGAGTACACAATGTATTTCATGTCTCAATGCTCAGGAAGTACATACCTGACCCATCCCATTGTATCCAGTACATGGAAGTGCCTATCCAAGAGAATGTGACTTATGAGGAGTAACCCGTTTGAATACTGGGGAGAGAGCTCAAGGTGTTTCGTAACAGAGAGATTCTGCTTGTCAAGGTTCTTTGGGAACATCATAAGGAAGAAGAAGCTACTTGGGAACTCGAGACTAAGATGTACAAAAAGTATCCTCATTTGTTTAACTTTTAGCTCGAGGTTGTACTTTGAATCTTGACTTGTACTTTGAATTTCGGGACGAAATTCCTATAAGGAGGGGAGAATGTAAAAACTCAGTTTTAAGAAGGGCAAAATGGTCTTTTGACTAGATAAAAAAAAATCAGATTATATAATTTTTTTTTCTTTCTTTTTTTTTCTTCTCTCTCTCTCACCCGTCCCTCACTCTTTCTCTCTGTTTCTCACTCTCGGCCNCTCCGCCAGGCCAAGACGCGCCTCCGCCGCCTGTCGCCGACCGCCGACGTCGCCTGCAATGCCGTGAATCGCCGGAAAACGCAGTGAGGGCCGAATCGGATTTTCGGCTACCGGCGAAGATTTCGGCCGTCATTTCGCCTGAAACTAGTCCCGTTGGATTCATATCGTCGCAAGGATCGTCAAGGTATATATATCTTGACCCCATACTGTCCGGATCAAAATTTGCCATTTTTGTTAATTTTGAGTTATTTTTAGTTTTATATTTAAATTTGTCAATCCGGCCGTTAGATTGTGTTTTCGACCTCATATTTGGAATGTACTCGGAAAATGGAGAAGTTTGATATATATATTGTGTTGTTTAGTGATCGGCACAAAAATCGCGATTGGACGGTCGAGATTTTATCTCGATTTGCGTGCCACCGGTCCGGTGTGGACCCGGATCCGAATTTGGCAAGTTATATGTCTAACCTCGCTATTTTGGGTGCTGGAAATTCAACGAAGAAGTCTGTTTGTGGAATTAAGACTCCAGTGAGAAGTTGGATTTTCGCAAGAAGACGATCGAGGGCTCGGAATTGGTTCCCGACCCTCCGGGCGATCGTCAACGACACCTTGAGGACTCAATAGCGTAGAATCGCTATTCCGGTGAGGTAGGGGTTCAATTATCAAGTTTTCAACTTATTTTGTCTTAAATTATGCATTATGACCTATTTCTTGAAATTATCGATTTTCATTGATTTTAATAATTTGAATGGATATTTGACGAACTTGTGAACTGTTGAGATATATTGGATTATTCTAGGATTGAATTATATGATTTTTAAGCAGCTTTAAAAATTTTGGTTTTGGGAAAATACAGCCGTTATGCTGCCCAATTTTCTGTAAATCCCAGAATAATACCAAATGAGTTTTAAAGCATGATTTCTTGATATACTTGATGCATGGTTATTACACACTTTATGATATGTTGTACCTACCATAGGATCACACACTTGAGTTCCATTTTAGCATCATAGTATTTAGATCGCTGGCGAGTTGCTGCAGCGCTAGGTGCAGCACTAGGTGAGAGACCTAGGCACCTGCGCAGGTTTTGCTGACACACCTCCGGATAGTGTCAGGATGCTGGGTACCTCTGTTCAAGAGGTATTGCAGGACTATGATGAGAGGATGGGAGCTCATAGATATACTTGTACTTGGTTGATTTATGATATGTACAACATGATTATGAACATGGTGACTTTGGTTTTGGTTTTGATCTTGAACATTCGTAAACTTGTTTTATAACTGGATTTTGGAAAGGTACTAACCATGCAGGTTTCAAAATTTGCATTCATACTAAAAAGGTAATTGAATTCCTACTGAGCATGTGAATGCTCACCTCCCTTTATCTTTTCCCTCTCAGGTGGTGTACAGTGTGATTTGAGCAACTCCGGAGCAGAGTGACTAGGACTGGAAGATTTGTTCTAGTTTAGTAGTTGGTAAATACTTGATAACTCACTTTAGATTGTAATAATATTTGAGTCTTATACTTTGGATTTAGTCTGTATTCTCTATTATGCATGCGTGTGATGAAAATAGTGATGCATATTTATATTGTATTGCTATTATTAACAGTCTATGTCTAGTGGTGATCACAAACTGTGAGAATTTACAATTTGAGCTATTTTTTTAAATTATTTTACAGAAGTAGTCATTTTTCAACTAGCTGTCGTTTTTCTTAAAATTGAAATTTCTAAAATTTTCTAAAATAAATTATGAATTTCCACTTGTGAAATTCCCCTTCTGCCACTGGCCCGGGGTTTGGGTCGTGAGAAGTAGAGCAAGCATAGTATATGTCGAACTTCAATCACTCGAATAACAATCCATATAGTGCTACCTACAACCCTTGATGGAGAAATCATCCTAACTTCTCATAGAGTAATTAAAAGAATCAAAATACAATGAAGTCTCCACCTATTTATCCACCATAAAAGAAGAAGTCCTCACTCGAAAATGCATTACTACAATTGGCTAATAGCACCAATTAGTTCATGACAGAGATAAGGACCAATTTCAGGAATCAAGCCACATCAATTCGAAATTTAAAGGACTAAGTCAATTAGCCAACATGTTAACAAGGAGACAATAGGGGAATTGGCTGAGCACGACTAAAGTAAATCCCAAGGAGCACTACAATACAATCATACTGAGGAGTGGGAAAAAAGTAGAAGTCCCATTGAGAGCTAAGAAATCTATTGAGAAAAATCATGAGACAACATCCCCAACAAAGCCAGTAGAGAAGAAAGATGAGGCTACAACCAAGGAACCTAGTACCCTAAGTGAACCTACACCAAGAGTCCTATACCTCAACATCTCTAAAAACACAAGCTTGCTAAGTAGTTTTCTAAACTCCCAAAAGTATTTAAGAAGTTGCACACAAAAAGCTTAAGAGCATGTTTGTGGCCACTCATATGCGAAATTAATGCAATATCACCACGTATTCTAACATACGTAGAAGAAGCTCTAAATTTATATTATCTTTTTTAGAAGCGGGCAATCGTCCAAAGTACCCTTCATAATAACGAAAGTCACGACGAGAATCATCAACAAAGCAACTTGACTTGAAGTAATTTGTGGCTCTACAGATTTCTTCGACGGAAAAGCTACGAATTGGATTGCATCTAAATCTAATACCTTTTCAGGAAGATATGAACATCTCTAACACATGACTTGCATTCTCTATAAAACTTCTTTCTTCTTTCTCTTTTTCTTTTTCCTTCTTTGTCCGTCCTAGATATGATTTACAGATATTAATAGGGGTATTATAAAAGAAAACTAACCAGAAAAAAAAGTATCGAAATTCGTTTGAACTACCATATTAACGAAGGCATCAATAAGTTGGAAAATAAATAACAGGAAAACTGAAGCAAAACCGATTGTTAAACTAAGAAGCGGCCTTTTCGTCAAAGCTTTTTCCCCTTCTTTCCTAGCCACAAGCCTAATCCTTCTTCCATTGATAGCTTCTTACCAAACTTGAGACTTAAATATGTTGAGAAAGAGATAAGTATTAATGTAACTCAAATTTGTAGAGTTTTCCTCGTGAGAAAAAAAAAATGGACAGACTTGTAGGCTTACAAAGTAAAAGAGCTGACTTTTCAATCTTTTGAGCCAATTAAGTGATCTAATTATAAGCTCAGGAAATTACTAGGTAGTATGGGTTGTATAATGTGTGGTTACCCAATACTGATCCAATAAGGATTGATGAGGTCTCTATTAGTTATCAGCATATATAGGCATAACTATTAGGGTTTTGGTCCCCGAACCAAATGGAAAATACGCTCTTATCCTCTGCCTCCATCAATAGAGAGAGATCCTATAGAGTATACATAGAGTATTCTTGCTATAGAAGACCTTCCACCCATAAGCTCTAAATAATTTATCGCTTCTATTTACGTGATCACATCTTTTATTGTTAAATACAATCGATTCAGGTTAGTCACTTTTTTTCTCTCAATAAATCTTGTCCTGACAATTTGGCATGATGGATTCTAAGATTGTATTTTGTTTAACAATCCATTATGACAAGTGATATCAAAGTAGAAAATCATGTTAAATTGCTTAGGATAATCATGCATGCTTCTACTTTTTTATATCTTTACCTGTTTGGCTTTCTAGGGTTTAGATATAGCATGTATGATTGATGAATTTTTCATGATTTTGTTGAGATATTCAGTGATTAATGGTTGAAATCTGAGTTTTGGGTCGTAAAGTTTGAGACTTAAATATATTAAGAGAGAAATAAGTATTAATGTAACTCAAATTTGTAGAGTTTTCCTCTTGAGAAATAAAAAATGGACAGACTTACAGGCTGACAAAGTAAGAGAGCTGACTTTTCAATCTTTTGATAGCCAAAATTCCTAATTTAAGTTTCATGCTTAAAGAAAAGGAAGATCTTAGTGCAATTTCCCATTGAAAAGTTGACTTTAGAAGTCAACACCGCGAGAGACTACTATCCCCTCCATCAAACTAGGAACGCAAGAAATGAGAGTTAACAACAAAAAATTGTATGGATACATATCTACAAGAACATATAGTGTGGTTAAAATAAGAGTTTTCAAGTTTAACTCACGAATGGAAAAAAATAAACCTCAATTTTCGAAAGTGGTGGATTAATATTAAGTTCAATTAAAAGGAAGAGTGAAATGCAAAAAAACACTTTGAAGTTTGAGTGTTACGCAAACTCTGTAAAATAATACCCTGAGATTAATCTGCGAAAATAAATACTCTATATTGATTTTTTAACTAATTTTATTAACGAAAATACAACAATCCTCTACACTAAAACTAGTTTAGTCCTTATTCTCCTTTTTAATTTTGAGGGAATTATTAAAGTCATTTAAAAAATCAACTTTGAGTATCAATTTTGAAAAATTTATAATCTATAGATATTATTTTTGCAAAGATTAGAGGTTAAAATTGCAGAATACTCAAATTTCAAGGTTTTTTTTTTTTTTTTTTTTTTTTTGCTTTGCAATTTACTCTTAAAAGAAACTGTAAATTTTTAGGAAGAAAAAAATAGCCTCAGAGAGAAATAAAAAAAAAATCTTATAAAAATCCAAAAAACAAGGAGGGAAAATAAACAAGTTCAAGTAAAAAAAAATTAAATACATAAAAAAATAAAAAATAGAAAATAAAAAACTTGAAGATTTTTTGTTATTCAACAATTTGCCACAGCAAGAACAGAATTGAATCCAACAAGCAAACTGAGAGATTTACATCCTCTAGTATATGAATTATGTTTTCTACCAGAAAATTCCCAAAAAGTCTTCAAGATTGACTTTTGGAAGCTTTGATAAGTTTACTATTACAACACAAAATTATGAACCCTTTCTTCTTAACCAACTCTCTTTCATGGAATATTAGCACAACTACCTCCGCAACTTGCGGACTCTGTTTGATAAGTAGCAAGTCATAGTACTAATTTACGTAAAGTTTTACTTCAATGCTAATACATACATCTAATACAAACGAAAAAAAAAAAAAAAAACGTTATTTATTGTACTAATTATAGCACCATAAGAGTTTAAGACAATGATCCAGTATCATGTAGAAGTGTGTACTTTTCTACGGCAGCACATGATTGATTGTCAGCCAAGAGGTGCCAAAAAACAAAATGGTAACATATCATGTTTCGAACAAACTCTGTTTGCAAAAACGTTTGTGACAGAAGAAAATTCAGAAAAGTTAATATAAAACGAGGAAAAGAAATTGACTTCGTTCTTCGAGTCTTTTGCGACTTATTACTAGTACAGTTACTAGAGCAAAGACGCTCTTGAAAAGAAAACATTACCGAAGGCTTCTCTTACACCTTTACAGACAAATCAATACAACATCATCTTTGCTAGATATCCCATATCATGAATTGAAAACAGAGCATAAACAAACAATCTGGATATAAGGGTGGTCTATCTAACGTGAGGACCTTTCGATCTTGACAAGTTCTTTAGCCACATCAATCATTAGGGGCCTGTCTTCCCCGTTCTCTTTCAAACAGCTCCAAGCCAATTTAAGGAAAGCTTGCAATTGTACTTCTTTCTCTTCATTGATTCCTCCTTCCTCTTCCAAAATTTTAGGATCCACAAGTTCCATGAATCGTTCCCTTTCAAACAAGTTTCTTACATAATTGAGGAAACTTTGCTGTTCATCGTCATGTATAATAGAGCAGGAAGGCCTTTTCCCTGATATGAGGAATAGGAGAACAACGCCAAAGCTGTAAATGTCGGTATGCTCTGTAACAATACCTGATAAAGCGTAAGCATGCTCCAAGTAGGAATATGTCCCAGTTACACGATCAACTTCAACGTGTGTTTCACCTTCAGGAATTGTTATGGCTTGATCGAAGTTACACAATTTAGGAATAGAATCCTTATCGATAAAGATATTCGAAGGTGCAATGCCCCTGTGGATTATGGGCCTGGCAAACGCAGTATGGAGATAAGTTATCGCGTTAGCAGTTTCTTTCGCAACTTTCAACCTCATATTCCAAGATGGCGATAAACTAATAAAACCATACATGTCACAGAGAGGTCCATTTTCCACGTCTCCATAAACTAATGCTGGACTTGATAATTCTAGACAGCAGCCGAGTAGCTTAAGAACATTTCTATGACTGCTCATTTGGGAACTGACCGCAATGTCACGGCATGTGTCGCTTCTTCTATCACAATAATATGTCTTTATCAGAACTGAGCGATCGTCCAAAGTTCCCTTGTACCACTTATAATAACGATCATCGATGCAATGTGATTGGAAGTGATTGGTGGCTTCAAGGACGTGTTTAGCGGAGAAGTTTCGAATAGGATTACATCTGCACTTACCTTTGCAAGAAGTTATGAGCTCCTCTAACAATTTGCTTCCGTTCTCTATGAATGATCTTTCTCTTTCTCTCTCCAACTGGCCTATTTGTGTGTCTAGAAGAAAATAAACAGAAAATTTGATAAATTACGCCAAAAATTTAAAGAATTTTTCAGGTTTCCACAAAGATATATTTTAGATTGAACGAAATCATTCCGCCTATAAATGATTACAATTGAATTTTTGGTAAAGAAAATGAACGATGCAAACTCTAGTAAAACTAAAATATATTTAGCAGAGCTAACAAATGCTGTACCTGGCCGGTGACTTGGGAAGAGGCTTTGTAGCTTTCCAACTCTCTGCCTGAGCCAACCTCTTGAACCCTCCATGAAACTCTTCTTAGCTGCAAACTAGTGTTTGATATATATAAGGAATAAATAATCAAAAGCATGCTTTCAAAAAAAAAATAATAATAATAATCAAAAGCCAGAAGAGTTCTTGAAGTGATCACTCGAATTTGAGGGCGTGACTTTAATATACCTGTAAGGGGAAAAAAGTCGTTTGTTAAGAAATTTCTCAATATTGAGGATCGAAATCTCGGTGCGAGATTTTAGGAAGGTTCATCTATCAAATGCCGTTTCCCAAAAAATAAATAAATTAATTAATAACTAGAGGACTCAACACCAGTCAACACTGCATTAGGTCCGGGTCCCACTGATTTAAACACCAATTCTCCTTTTTGTTTTTAAAAAAAAAAAAACATACTCTATCATGACATTTTCAAAAAATATACTCTATCTTGAAATAAAATTAGAATCTAAGTTAAATATTAGAAGTGTAGGTGTGATTGTATTTTAATTTATTTTTTTAAATTGTTTTATAGTTTTATATTAAAACTACAATAATAAAAAATGTTATATAATTTCAATTGAGTACTTTTTGTTTTGTTTTACAAGCTAGTTATGTGTGTCATTGTTGTCCAGCCATTATTTGTATAGAAAATGACATAAAAATACTTTGTTGACTTTTAACTGTTCTATGAAAAATATCATGACTTTTGAATTTTTGCAAATTGATACTATAATATTTATAATTTCTGTAAATTAATAATTCACTTTCAAATTCTACTAATTAATATCCTAATATTTATAATTTCTGCATATTAACATCTTGATATTTACTCATTTGTTTTATAAAATTATTTTATAACTATTTGCGAAAAAATACAAATTGGGTGATGGTTAAAATTACAGATAGATCGTATTTCTTTTTGTTTTTCTTTTTACAATTAATCATTTTTACCTCTAAATCCAATTTTTTATTTTCCTTTTTTTAAATGAAAAGTTAAATAGACTAAATATAAAATATCTTTAAAATTTTTTATTAGTTCTTAATAAATTTTTATTCAGTTTATGAGAGCACTAGCATCTTATTACTATTAAAATTAGTTAATTAGGAATTAACGATAAAAATTTGAAAATAAGGGTATTCCTGGCTAGTTTGGCCGGTCTAAATCGCCAAAAAACTAAACCACAAGTGTGGTTTGGCCTGTCGATCAAATTGCGCAGTCTGAATTAGTCGATCAAACGGGCCAGACCGTACCTACATTTTATGGTATGATTTGGGCAGTTTCCGCAGTTTGAAAATTTAAGTGATGTCACAATTTGAACTTGTTTTTTTTTATTAAAAATCAGTTTTTTATTTTAAAAAAAAATCAAAATATAAAATACAATACAATATTTAGACAGTACTGCTAAAAACATAAAGATCTAAATAAACAAGACATCAATAAGCACTCACATCATACTTAAATAAAGCATCTTCAAAAAAAAATTTATAAACTAGCCGATTTCAGTTGATACCGACCACTTTTCGCTAAATAACAAAATGGAACTGAACCATTAAGCTTGCTAGTTTTTCAATCCATCCTTGGCCACAAATGCACTACAATCCCATGGATTGGTCTAGATTCGCCAATTTCTACGGTTTGGCAGTTGTTTCGAACACCCCTATTTGCAAGAATTTCGAAGTCATTGCAGGAATTTTAATAGTCGGAATATTAATTTACATAATTCAAAAATAGGAATCTTATTTTGCGGAAACTTAAAAGTCATGGTATTAATTTGTAGAAATTCAAAGTTCAGTATATTAATATGCATGATTTCAAAAGTGATGATACTTTTTGCAGAAAATTTAAAAATTAGGGTATTTTTATATCATTATCTTATTTTGTATATGCCGTACCTCATGTCATGTTAGTCCGAACAAATTTTATGATTGTGTCACATCAGATTCGTAATATTACTAATTGTTCTACGTTGCCTTATAGTCATATTATTAAGCCCTTACCAGTCCATTTTGATATCACTATCTGGATTCCAATCAAAGAACAAAAGCTATAAATAATTGATGAAATAAAAACCAGTAAGTATGAAGGAAACATAAATTATTTTGTACCAATTAATGGTACCAACTATTTTCCCATATTTTTAATAGTAATTTACATGACTATAATTTGACACTTCATCTAATCTGCCACTTCAACACTTCCTAATTTTTTGAAATGTACAATCTAACTTACTAACTCTTGTCTGTGTTGAATCTAGTGCGTAAAGTATCATTTGGTTGCTTTGAGGAACGAATTAGGTTTAGTTGGAAAAGAGGCAGTGAGGATGAAATATTGAGTTTGAAACACTTGATGGAATATATATAGTAATCTTTATGATAGGTATTGTTTTTATCATACATATAACAATTATTGTAAGTCTCTGCTCGATTTGCATCTGCTAAAAGCTAAATCATGATTCAATGATTTGTCAATCAATTGAAATTAATTTCGTCCCGGAGGAAAATGCTTGTCATAAAATAGAAGAATAGTAGAAACACCGTATACCAAATCTTTTGCACGTGCTCTTTTTCAATTAAATGTATAAGCTATCAAATAATATCCATACAAAACTTTTTAAAACAAAGAATAAGAAACATTACCGAAAATAAATAGTACTATTCTTAAGAATGACTTATAACACATAGCATACAGAAACAGATGGAAGTCTTGAAGAGTTCCTTACCCAGATCAATCATTACCCATAGGAGTGTTCAAAATAATCGACAAACTACAGAAATGGCCCAATCCAGTCTAAATCACACCGAATCATACAGTTTCTACTCTTAAATGACCGGATATGGGTTATAAAATGTGAAAACTAACCGGTTTAGTTCAGTTCTCAGTTTGGAAAAAAGCTGGTCAGTTTCAAACCGAACCGGCTAGTAATTTGTGTATAGTATTTTTCAATTTTTATAAATATATGATATATATATCTGTTAATTTAAATGTTAAGCCCATATGAGCCACTTAATCTACCTAGCCTAACTTAGCCTATAACAATTAGCCCATAAAATGTAAGGATTCCTCATTTTCCACTCACTCTCACTGTCTCAAAGGTTTCCTCATTTTCCACTCACTCTCACTGTCTCACTCTCTCTCTGTCACTGACTCTCGCAGCAGCTCTGCTCCAACCTCCTCTCAGGTTTGAATTCGCATGTCTCAGCCATCTGTTTAACTGCGTACTATATAAAAAAATTCCTAAAAGCTTTGTTATTTAATGCTCATGAATATATATGTATATGTATATATATATATATGGATTTGGTTTAAATAGTTACAACAATATTTACCCATGGATGGTTACAATGGTTTAGGCCGTTAGGTCTAATATCTTACGGTGGTGATTAGTTTAGTGGTTGGCCAAAAAAATTTAATGCTATTTATTATCATCAAAAAAATTTAATGCTATCACTACTTTTTTTAGTATCCATTCATGGTCACAAAAAAATTGTAACCATTGAGAAGTCCTCCATATATATATATGACCTTTTATCTCCAAAATTTGGTTATTTAATATTCAAGAATACTTATACGTATGTATATATATGACCTTTAATTGCTCATGTTCAAATAAATTTAATACATATTAATTATTATTTTTTTAAATGTAAAAGATAGAATAATCAACGACCACTATAATTTTTTTAGATGTACATGGTCATACAATCTAAAATAAAAGGATATATATACATACTTGACCACTATATCTGTGCTGAAGTAATAATTGAGCTTTTTAGCTAATTTTTCCTCTTGTAATACTTGTCAACATACTACTTTACCACTAATTTCTTTCTTATTTCAGCATATATATATCTGAAGGGTTTATAACTACTACAGGGGAGAGCTGGATAACTACACACCCACGCCAGGTTTGATTCTCTTCTCAGTTTCACTGGAAAATTAATGCATATGCCTTGTGTAATTTTAAGTTTCTCCAGATAACTAATCTGATTTTTTATGGACTATTTTTTTAATGGATATGAAATAATTTTCAGTATTATGTCTAATACTTATGTGTAAAATAAATTTCAATACTTTTTATTGGCTGGTTATTTTTGGATTGTACTTTTTAGTCTTGTAAATGTAATTATGTTGTAATTTTTATATTTGTTGGATGGATGGTGATGGAAGCAGTATAGTACCTTCTGTTAAAAATGACACTGAATTGGCCTTTGATTTAACTAGTAGCTCTAAAAAAAAGCCACCCCTGCCTCCTAGGAGTAAGAATTCAAAAAAGAAAATTAGGCATGTATCAGAAGGTAGGGATCATTTTACCAAAAATGAGGATGACAATAGGGCTGTGTGCAACTATTGTGAGAAAGACTATCCTAGTAATACAAGGAGAAATGGGACTAATACTCTTTGGAACCACTTGAATAATCAATGTAAGAAATATTTGTTTCGATTAGAGGACCAGAAGCAAAAGATTTTGTCTTTCCAGAAGAAAGGTTAAGAAAGTATTGGAGGTACTAGTAATTTTTTAGCTGTGGGATTTAGTCAAGCAACATGTAGGCTTGCATGTGCAAAAATGATTATCATTGATGAGTTGCCCTTTAAGTTTGTGGAGAATGAGGGTTTTAGATTGTTTTGTGGTGTTGCATTCCCAAAATTTGATCCTCCATCACAAATTACAATTGCTAGGGATATCATGAATCTTTACAATGATGAGAAGAAAAAGTTGAGGTCTTACTTTGTCAAGAATTTACAAAGAGTCTCTCTTACCACTGATGCATGGACTTCCGTTCAGAGTGTCAACTATATGGTATTGACAGCTCACTTTATAGATTCTAAATGGAAGATGCGAAAAAGGATTTTGAATTTTTGTCAAATTCCTAATCATAAGGAAGAGACAATAGTTAAAGTAATTGAGACGTGCTTGAAATAATGGAGTATTGAGAGGGTATTTATAATCACTGTTGACAACGTCGCTTCTAACAATAGGGCTATTGGTCACATAAAGAAGAGACTACAAATTTAGAGGAGTGCTGTTTGGGATGGAGAGTTTTTATATAGGAGATGTTCAACTCATATCCTAAACTTGATAGTGCAAGATGGATTGACACAATTGGACAATTCTATTATGGCTATTCGTAATGCCGTTAGGTATGTTAGAGCTTCTCCTCCAAGGCTGGCAAGATTCAAAGGTTGTATGAAGAATACCTGTAAAAGGGAAAAGGCTCTTGTTTGCTTGGATGTACTGACTAGGTGGAACTCCACATATTTGATGTTAGAAGGTGCTTTGAGATATGTTGATGCTTTTAAATTCTTAGAAGAAGAGGATGGTTTTTATTTGTAATATTTTTGTGAGGAAGATAAACATGGGAAAAAATCTATTGGACCACCAATGACTAGAGATTGGGAGAATTGTGCCAAATTTTGTAAGTTTTTGAAGACTTTTTATGAAGCTACCCTAAGGTTTAGTGCTTCTTTGTATGTTACTTCAAATACTTATTTATATAAGATTTCAGTAGTGCATGGGAAACTAATTAAATGGTATTTGAGCAAGGAATCAATTTTGATAGTTACGGCTTCTAGGATAAAGGTGAAATTTGACAAGTATTGGGGTAACATTGAAAAACAAAATATGCTTCTTTATATGGTTGTTGTCCTTGATCCTAGGCACAAACTGAAATATGTGCTATTTTATTTTAAAAAACTCTACAGTGAAGATAGGTAAGGTTATTATGACTGCTATTAAGAGTTACATAACGAAGTTAGTTGATCACTATGCCTCATATGAAGTCAAAGTGCAACAACAAATTGAAAGTAGTCAAGCTGGTGGGATATCTTCTCAAGAGAAAATGAGTTTGGTGGATTTTGATGATGAGGATTCTTTTCATATGGAATCTAAGTTTAATAAAAAATGTGTTGAAGATGAGTCATCTGATTTAAAAAATAAGTTTGATAGATACCTTGCTGAACGTATTGAGGATATGAAGAATAAGAATTTTGATATCTTGGAATGGTGAAAAGTGTCTTCATCAAAGTTTTCGGTCCTTAGTACAACTGCTCGAGATGTTCTCTCCGTCCAAGTTTCAAAAGTAGCTTCGAAGTCTACTTTTAGCACTGGAGGTAGGGTCTTTGATAGCTTTTGGAGTTCATTGAATCTAACTATGGCAGAAGCATTAATTTGTTGCCAAAATTGGTAAGGATAATTTGTTGCCAAAATTGGTTGAGATCCCAATCCTTACCATTGGATATGGCTTCAATTTTAGAAGATCTTGCAACTTATGAAGGCATTGAAGCGCATAATAAATTCTTCTTTATATTTTAACTATGTTAGTTTTTTGTATTATATCACAATATCGTTGTCTAACCTTATCTTTTTTTTTTTTGTAGAGAATTCAATCCTGACATCCGAAGTAGTAAACCTTGATTAGGTTTGATGGTACACCTTACAGGTTGAAGCTGAGGTGAATTTGGAAACCTTGTTTGTTGTTTATGTTGTAATCTGTTTATTTTAGACTTTAGATTTGCTCTTCAATTTTGATTGGGTTGTAACTAAATTTTATAATCAATAAGATTTTCAATTTGGTTGTAACTTTTAACTATATTATGGTTAGATTGATATTTCGACTTTAGATTTTGAATGACTTATCTAAATATGTTTTTGATGCTCAGTTGGTTATTCTAATTTATATCTTACATTTTCCAGCCAAAAACATAGATCTTAAGTTTTCAAACCGCAAAAATTGCCTAGACCGGCCATAAAATATAGGTGGATTAGTAGATTGGCTAAATTGTATATGCAGATTGGTTTATGAATTGGCGGTTTAGACTGGCCAAACCGGCCATGAACACCCCTAATTACTGGCTTTTCTTCTTTATGCTTTCTAATGCAGCTCAAGGCCAATTTTAGGAAAGCTTGCAATTGTAGTTTGTGCTTTTCAATATTGATTCCTCCTTCATTTTCCCAAATTTTAGGATCCACAATCTCTTTCATAGATTGTTCCTTGTAGACCAGGTCTTCTACGTAAAAGCATATATTTCCTCCCTCGCCTCTTTCATCGTCAAAAGCTTTTTGTCTAGTGAGAAGGATAAGTAAAACAACCCCAAAACTATAAACGTCATAATACTATGTAACAAGTGATGTTTTTATTTAATCTGGGTCAACGAACTCAACCCTATGTATTGGCAAGGATGGAGCCGAACCTAAATTCTAATGGGGGTATGACTTAATGAAAATAGTAAAAAACAATTTAATTGAATGCAAAAAGAAAAAATTTTCAAACAAGTTATAATAGTATAAAAAATGTATTAAAATGATATAATTAATTTTGATACATTACAGTAAGTACCACATCGTTAATACTAATAGGCGACTAAATTGTCATTTATCAGTGGTATTATCTACTTATCTTTTGCAACAAAAAATAATTAAGAATCTACCTAGCTACGAACAAGTTCTCAATTATATTACTCTACTATATTCCCAAATTAGGTGACTTAGAATTTTTTTTTTATATTTTAGAATATCCTTATTTCTATTTAACTTAGTAGCATTTTGCTTTCTTTCCTTCTGTTTTTTTTTAGTCTCAAATTACATAATCTTTTTAATTTGTATCACTTTTGCCACAAAGTACACTCTAGCTTAAACTAAGGCTCATATCAAAATGACCAGATTTGGAACCATTGTAAGTAAATATCCCATTTGCAAATACTGTAGCAAAAATAATAAATATGTCAGTAAGAATACCAAGTGTAATATATTATATATCCAATATAAAATATAAATTTCATAAAAAAAAGAACAAATATAATCAGTATAAAAAATATAGATACACCAAGTGTAAAAATACATATACTAAGTAATTTAGCTATAAAAAGAGAAAAATGGATATTTATTAAACTACGTGTAAAAAAAGAACATCCACTCTAATTTCTCCTTGAAAAGAGTAGAGTGAATAAATATACTGATATAGGTAGACAGGTCTTGGGTTGATACTTTGCCCAATAAATAATGTATTTCCATAAGCTCTTATTCTCTAATATTTTTTCATTTATATAAATATATATATATATATATTACAAAAACATTATATATAAGATTTTTTTTTCAAAAATTCAGTGGGGGTAATTGCCCCCACTCGCCCCTGAGTAGCTCTGTCCTTGTGTATTGGCACAGCCAATAAATGTTCAGGATTGTCATATATTTCAACCCTATCATGCATTTGACCTTCAGGATTTGGTAAAGAATCACTGAAATTACATAATTTGGGAACATCCTTATCCCAAAAAAAAAATTTGAAGGCCGTATCTTCATATGGATTATAGGCCTCGGAAAAGCAGTATGAAGGTAACATTATAGCATTAGCAATATCTTTTGCAACTTTCAACCTCATCTTCCAAGATAGCGATAAAGAATTTTCACCAAAACCAGCATCTCCCATTTCCTTAAGAAATCCATTTTCCGCGTATTCGTAGACCAGTGCTTGTTCGGATAATCCTAAGCAGCAGCCTATTAGCTTAAGAGCATTTTTATGGCTGCTCACGTGTGAAGTTACTGCGATGTTACGATTTATAATAAATTTTTAAGAATATTGCTCTTGACATTTCTTCACTAGAACTAGATGATTATCCAAAGTGCCTTTGTACTATTTAGAACAATAAGATGAAGAACAATTAGAATCAGCATAGCAGCTTAATTCAAAGTAATTTGTGGCTCTGCAGATCTCTTTGGTAGAGAAGTTACGAATAGGATTGCATCTAAATCTAATACCTTTGGAAGAAAATATGAGCACCTCTAACAAACAACTTCAATTCTCTATAAAAACATCTTTCTTTTTATTCTTCTTTTTCTATATTTTCTTCTTTGTCAATCCTAGAAATGATTTCCTCATGAAACTAGGGGTCTTAGAAAAAAAAGAAAAATTCAATACAGCAGAGAGAGAGAGAGAGCCGTCGAATTAAATTACATTAACAAAACATATGAGGTTTGTAACTTGTAAGACATAATTTTGAGTTGCTAGGTACAATAAAAGATTAAAGCCAGGCTATATACTGCCATACCTGACTGACCAATTAAGAGCAGGTGCACTATTTTTCTTACCTGTTTTGCCTTCTTTACCAATCGACCGCCTGATCCTTCCATAGAGAGCTTCTTAACAGACTCAAGTGATATTGCATAAATCCAAATCATTAATATGGTGAAATTCCTAATGCAAAACTTCAAATTTTAAGAGAATGAAGATCGCAATGAAATTATTGCACGGACGGAGAGATTATGAATTAGGTTTGACTTTAAAGTACGTTTTCGAATTCATAAGTAATGTAAGGGAAAAAAAAGGGAAAAAAAAAGTCAAGTCTTCGATATGATGCATGACCTTTAAAATAAATATGGGATTAATTGATATTTGTTGTGGCCTTTTAGTGCTTAAAAAAATACTAGGCTTGGATTTAAAATTTTTGTATTTTCTGAAAGGACAAAGAAAACATGTTGGTATTTTAAAATAAGAGAGCTATTCCATTGGGTGACCAACAGGGTCTTGATGTAACCCAGAAAGATGCCACGGTATATCACCGAAATCACATGCCAGATTCCAGGACCCACTGGAGTAACCGAGTGGTGAATATTGGTAACTTTTCAAAATATTTCACTAGACTATAGGAACGTCAATAATATAGGAATTGTGATGCAGCATAGACGACTGAAGAAGTGACTGCCAGAAAGTTTCCATCGAATTACCTGTTCGGAAATATGATTTTTTCGAGAAGAATCAGTTGACCAATTCTTCTTTTTGGTCGACTAGAAGTGTAATTTCAGCGATTTTTCAACGTTCTAGTTACCTATTTTTGATATTTTTACTTTATTTTATTGCCTTTTTTGAATAATTTATTATTTTAAACTAGGGTTTCATATTTTCTTTAGTACCTATAAATTGTAAGCCTTAGGAAACTATTCTACAGTCGAGTTTTGAGTTGATTGAGTTTACTAAATACTATAGAGAGAGTTTTGTCTTTTCTTTCTAAATTTTCAGTATTCTTTAAGATTCAACGATTGTTTGAAACCTTTTTTCTAGTATTCGTAAGCGAATAAATAGATTAAAGTAAGTTTTATTCAATTTTTTGAAAGATCTTTCTCATTAGACGCTTTTGTCACATTAACTGGTATCAGAGTTGCGTTCGTTCCTGATGAGATCCCTGTAGATAAAGCCTATAAATGTGATTGGATGATGCAATTGGAGCAACATGTTACCTAATTAACGGAGCAGGTGGTTACTTATTGGCCCACCAAAATCAACCCCGATGTGGTAACCATCACGATTTAGGGAATGATTCAAGAAAAAGACTTGTTACCATAAAGCATGGGTTGCTCGCTGATGAAGCTTGGGAGTTCTATCAGTTTCGATGTGAAGCAAGATTCGACGTTCCAAGTCGAGTTTCCGTCGATGCTACTATGGGAATGGCTCTGCCAGAGCCTCGATGACAGATGGATGCTGGGGCTGTTTCTTCATCAATGTTGTTTGAAGATCCTAAAGCAAAAAATATTAAGGCTTTTGCAATTAAAGTGTCCAATCGATCCCAGTGATGATTAGACCAATGGAGCATAGTGGAAGATAAGTCACCGATGTTTGATAATTCACGAACATGTCTCAAGTATTCCGAATATCTTATTCAAAATAATTCTGATAAAGTAAAGATTCCTAGTTTTGATGGTTATTTTGAACAGGAGGAATTTTTCGATTGGATTGAAAGGGTTGATATGTATTTTGACTATGTGAATGTAGAACCTTCAAAACAAGTGTTCTTAGTTGCTAGAAAATTTAAAGGTTCTGTAGTTTCCTGGTGGGAATTGGTTCAAAGTAGGAGAATGAAGAGGAGAAGCAGAAAATTGAAAGTTAGAAAAAAATGAGGTCAAAGTTATTTGAACACTTTTATTGCCCGCAGGTTAGTTCAAAAGATATGCAAAGAACATACGAGAAGAATAATTCCAAAAATCTTGTGGATACAGAACAAACTAGAGACTTATTTGAATTTCATCCATTTATTGACAACACAATAAAGGAGGAAGTCAGTGATCTGCCTACTCATGCAATTAAAGATCATGTAGCTATTAATAAAGAAGACTATTCCAGGTTCCTTGATGATTGCTCAACTGAGGTGATAGACGTTGGTTCGTTGGAGTATTCTCAATTGTTCGTACATGATAACTTGGAGGAGTTTGATATTGAGAATAAGCTTGATGTTTCAGAACTTCTCTCACAAGAAATGAATGACATCATGATTGTGAATGGTGAGATAGAACTTGATAATAAGAAGCTAGAAGAGATGGAAGATTTAAAGCATGCGTATGTGTTGCAAGGAAAGGAGACAAGTGCTGCGGTGATTGTTCCAAAGGATACAAAGGTATTTAATGAGGAATTTAATGACATGTTTCCTATGGAGATATAATATGGGTTGCCGTCTTTACAAGACATCCAGTATTAGATTGATTTGGAACAAAATATTGTTATTGAGTCTGACTGCAAGTTTCTTATTATATAGAGTGAATTTTTCCAACCATTCTTTGAGGTGCTTTATTCTTCAAGTTCACAAGGTCAAGAATTCACGAATATTTTATTCAGATTTTAAGAACAATTGGAGATTCTCTTTGCTACTTTTATGGGTTCATGATGAGTTAAGAAAGGAATATTCTATTGGTATATTCCATAATCATAAAAAGAAGAAGAAGTTAACATCAGTTGAATGACCGGTAGTTTACAATTTTATTAACAAGTTTTTGAAGCTGTCAAGACACATTAAAATGGTAGATGTTTTCCATCTCGAGGAGATTTGTCAGATAAAGATACCACTGGAAACTCGAAGACGAATTTTCTCCACCCTAAGGAGTATATTGCAGTGTGGACGACCAAAGAAGTGACTATTAGCAAGTTTCAGTCGACCAAAAATATATTTCCAGTCGACCGAATTACTTATCTAGAAATATGATTTTCTCGGAAGAATCAGTCGAGCAGTTCTTCTTTTTGCTCGACCAGAAGTGCGATTTCAGCGATTTTTCAGAATTTTAGTTACCTATTTTTGGCATTTTTACTTTATTTTTTTTTTTACCTTTTTTCGTATATTTTATTATTTTAAACTAGGGTTTCATATTTTCTTTAGTTCCCCTATAAATTGTAAGCCTTAGAGAACTATTCTACAACTGAGTTTTGAGTTGATCGAGTTTAATAAAAATTATAGAGAGAGTTTTGTCTTTTCTTTCCAAATTTCTAGTATTCTTTGAGAATCAATGGTTGTTTGAAGCCTTTCTTTGGGTATTCATGAGCGAATCAATAGATTAAAGTAGGTTGTAGTCAATCGAAAGGTCTTTCTCATCAGACGCTTTCGCTATGTCAAATTGACCATGGAAATCACTGCTTACGCTAAAATCTCTTCTTTCCTTATGGAAACCCATATCCAAACCTTAGGAATCTTTTGATTCTAATCATAAGAATCTATAAGGAATAGCAAAAATTTTATCTCCTTCTAGCACGAGGAATAGCAATCAACTCTCTAGAAGGATGAGAATGAACAAACGTAATTGGGTCTGGCAGATCGACGATGGATGGGAATGAAGAGGATAATTTTAGACATAAGAAATATGGACTAGAATAGAATGATCTTTCAACCAATTTCATTTAGGAATTGCTATTCATTCAAGTTAGTGAATCATAATTACTTTTGGAATGGGCATTCAAGTGGCAAAAATCAAACCGAATAATGGAATACGCTCTCTTTACGAATGAGAATTCCATTCCAAAGTCCATTACTTCAAAACAAACGCCACTTAAAGTTCTGTTAATTAGCTAAGAAGTCCATTACATTGTATAATCAAATACTCTATAAAAGGAAGGTATTGTCTTCATTGTATCAGTTGTAAAATTCTTGAAAAACTAAGAGCTTATAATAGATTGAGACTGAGAGATCTGAGAGGCTGGTGATCACAAAGAGCTATTCTTTGTACTTTGACTGAGACATACTGTATTTCTTGTCTTGTTCTTATTGTTTGATCTATTAACAAGTCAGTCTAGACTTATGATTGTTTGGTTCTAAATCCCAGTGTGAAATAATCTGAATTAGAGTGAATATTTGAATCTGATTTACATAAGAAAATTAAAACAAACTATTGGACTTTTGACCCAAAGTCCTATTGGGTGCCTATAGTTGGTGCATGGTCCAATATGAGTGGAATACGTATCAGATAAGATATTTGAATGCTTAATTTGAATCAGCGTATTAATATCTGATAGGTCTCTACTAATTAGAGATTTTTTTCTATTCTTTAGGGATAAGAGAATATCCTTATTTGAATAGAAAGGATACGTACGTTCTCTTACTAATTCATTAATCAAAAGGCTTGAAAAATAACACAAAGAAAATATACGCTCTCTTTCCTATCTCTCTCTCTCTCTACCTAAATAATTCCAGTGAGTGCTCTTGAGTGGTGGTATCTGTGGTAGTTATTCTTGTAACACCACTAACCGCGAGTATTCAAGGAGGAATCTTTCTACAACGGGCGTGAGTCACCAAGGTGACTTCTATACCAGCGGTAGGTTTGAGAATTCAACTGGTAGTACTGTCACCTACGCTTATGACATTAGTATCAGAGCGGCTATTGGTAGGCTATGATCTCTGTTGGAAAAAGGCTAAGGAGGGAGGTACATAAACTCTTAAACCGAAAACGCCCTTAATATGCCATGTTTTTGGTTTATGTAGTTCTGCATATTATTTGGCCATGATTTTTTAATATGTGGTAGATTATTTTCAATATGTTCTACCATAAAAATCTGGAAATCGTTTGATGTATGGTTTGAGAGATTTTTTTGAGTCAAAGTTTTTTTACCAGAAAGTTTGACTGCTTATTCTGATCATATCGTTGCCTGATCGGGCTTGATTTTTATTTTTTTCGAAATCTATGTGAAATTAGCTTTCTAACCATATATAATTTGTATTTTTGGAAATTTTATTTTCGGAGATATGATTTTTTGAATTTTATGTCATATCTGTAAATATTTTTTCTAATTTAGCAACCTCAGTTTTGAATCACACTCTCTCTGGGAGAAAGTGTGTCTTACTTACCACCGTAACGGTGGAGTTGAAAATCACGAGGCATATTATCACTATGGAGGCAATTTGAGGAGCGTGATGGTGGCCGATTTATTTCAGCACAGACCACGAAAGGTGGCGCGTAGGGTTCACGCGCCCCCTCCAGTGCGTGAAATGGCCTTGCCCCAGAAGCTGCTAGGCCATTGCCCCCTAGGCAGTGCTTGTGAGCACCGGCCTAAGGCCCAGCAGTGCCAGTGAGTAAATGCCTGGCGCTGCCTAAGACCCAACTGCCTGGCACTGGCCTAAGACCACGCCCAAGCGCGCCTGGCCCGTGGCCCAGTGGCCTGGGCGTAGGCCTTGGGCCGCGCCTAGCCAGCTCCAGCCCCTCGCCCATTTTTTTTGTTAATTTTCTTTTTTTAAAAAAAAGGTTGTCGATTTAAAAAAAAAAATTCCAGAAAATATATTTTTTTTCCATTTTATTAAAAAAAAGGTTACAATTTTTTTTGGTGAGAATTAAAAAAAAAATATGTGTTTTTTTGTACATAATATGTGACATTTCATTATATATTAATTATGTGTAATTTGTTTTGTTTTGATTATGTATATGTGCAATATTTTTATGAATAAATATGCATGTATAAATTTGAATGACAATATTTGTAGTATTGATTAGTTACTTATTTATTTATAGCACTATTTAATATTGTCATAATAATCGTGTTATGATTTAATTAATTTATAATTATTTTAAATCGTGATTAATTTATTTAATTACAATTATGTGATATGTATGCTAGAAATATGCTAGGAATGTAACATTTTAATGGGAGTATAGTGGTAGAATTAATTATTCTCCTATACACGTTTTGTGCAAAGTTTAGATTTAATCTTAGTAATAAACCTAGACATAGGAGATGATTATGAGCATAGCGATTTTTTGATTTTGTGTCTAGTGAGAATTATTTAGATTAGTCTGGAATTTTTGCTGCAAAATAATTATGTGTGGTGTGCTTAATTATCTATTTATTCTTTATGCGTATGAGTAGATGACTTCTAAGAGCATACTGGCTGATTTGAATAAGGGAGAGAAATTGGATGATGACAACTATGATATTTGGTACTAAAAAATCCAATATATTCTCGATAAGCAAGAGGTTTTGGAAACCTTGACCCAGATGATGCCCGCACCCGAGGATGGCAACACTATTCAACACCGTCGTGATCGAGAAGCCTATCAGGCTTGGCTTAAGAAAGACCGTTGTACACGCTTTACCATACTGAGCAACATGCACAATGACTTGATCAGCGAGTTTGAAGAGCACGCCACCACTCAGGAGATGTGGAGTGCCCTGAAGCTGAAATTTGGTGGGACGTCTACTACTAGACTTCGTGCGCTAAAAATCAGGTTTGACTCCTATAAGATATGCCCGAGCCATACCATGAATCAACATCTTAGAGTGATGTCATCAATAATTCACGAACTGAAAGTAGCTGACTACCCTCGATCTGAAGAGCAATAGATCCAAGCAAGAATTCGTTCTTTACCACCTTCATGGGAGCCTATGGTCATCACTATGACTCATAGTGAGAACATCAAAACTTTTGATGACAATACTCGCTACCTTGAGCTTGAAGCTGAGCGCTTAGAAGCTGCCAAACCAAGCAAAGACTCAAATCCTGGGAGCATCTATGTGGCAAATAACCAGCACTGGCCAAGAGCGGCCAAGCACAAGAATCAAGCTCCTAGGGTTGACTCTAGTCATGGACCTACACCGAAAAAGGGAAAGACTACCCGACGCAAGAGAGGCAAGTGCGGTGGAAGGGGCAAGAATGGCAGATACTACAACTGTAATAAGGAGAGACACTTCGCTCGTGATTGCATTGAGCCGAAAATGGTACTCCCTGCCTTTAGCTCTTGCGATTTTTTATGTTATGAGTCATATTATGGTTGCTCATTCACATCCTCATTGGATTGTTGATTCAGGAGCGACCAAACACATGGCGAGGGATCGAGTCGAGTTCGTAGAGTATCGTCGAATTCTGAAGGGGAGTCGATGACTTTATATGGGGAATAGAGCCAGCGTTCAAGTGTTAGGCATTGGCACTTACAATCTAGAATTACGCGAGGGTCGCACTGTTAGGAATTTTATTTCCTATATTGGGCCACATATTTTATCAATTGTATTGGGCCATATTATTCTTAAGCAGACCCAATAAGTGATTTAATTAGGGCTGGGTCAGGATATCCAACTG
>JXTC01000685.1:30349-57219 GCA_002914845.1 Trema orientale
TAAAGGACCTATTAGGGTTATGGTCCCTGTAGCCAAAATATACGTACGCTCAATTCTCTGTAACCCACCATCAATTACAGAGAATTCCATCTGAGTGACTTTAGGCTTTTAGGCTACAGAAGATCAAACCCTCTAGCATATACAGTCAATCACTATCGCTTCCGCCTTCGGTTCATCGTCCATATTACGGTATTGAATCATAGACTCAGGTATACTCAATGAATCCCTACCTATCAGTTTTACATGAATGTTCTAGGGTTTGTATTTGGTTTTGCAATCCCATATAGAATTCTAACACGCACTTTATTGCTCTATGACGGTCTTTATATTCCGAAAGTTTGACAAAACCTTTTATCCGTTGTATGTTTGCTTAAGTTAGATTTTACTATTAATTTTTGTAGTACTGGTTATGATATTTATTAGGAAATAGATTTTTATGGTTGTAGTTTTTTCATGGAGTCTTTTATTATATTGAATCTTATTTATTTATATAATAATGATAATGTCGTTTCTTATACAACTACTGCAAATGATGTTGATTATGTTGTATGACACACTAGACTAGGCCATGTAGGGCAAGATAGAATGAACAAGTTAGCTAGATATGGTTTCTTAGGATAACTCGTTAAAATTTACTTACCTACTTGCGAACATTGTTTGGCGGGAAGGTCAACTAGGAAACCTTTTGGAAAAGCTATACGGGCAACGGTTCCTCTGTAGCTAGTACATTCTGACATCTGTGGACCAATGAATCTGAGGGTAAGACATGGTGCCACCTATTTCATCACCTTCATAGATAACTTTACATGCTACAGTCTACAGTCATATCTATTTGATATCCCATAAGTCAGAAGCATTGGAATATTTTAGACTATTTATGAACTTAGTTGAGAATCAAATAGAGAAGAACATCAAGACTCTCAGGAAGACCGTCGCCACGAGTATCTATCTGAGTAATTTAAGGAATTATGTAATGAAAAAGACATTCTTTAATAACTAATAATTCCTGGCACTCCGCAGCAAAATGGTGTAGCAGATAGAAGGATTTGTACATTATTAGAAATGGTTAGGTCAATGATGGTGCAAGTCTACCTCTCAATATCTTTCTGGAGGGATGCTTTATTGACTACTACCTACATCCTTAACCGAGTACCCTCGAAATCAGTTCTTTCAATTCCTTATGAGCGATGGACAAAGTGAAAACCTAAATTAGATCATTTATGCCCATGAGATTCAGTGGGGTATATTCACACTACTTCTCACAGGTATGGAAGCTAAGTGTCACGACCCAAACCCCGGGCCAGTGGCAGAAGGGGAATTTCACAAGTGGAAATTCATAATTTGTTTTAAAAAATTTTGGAAACTTCAATTTTTCAGAAAAATGTCAGCTTCTGTAAAAATTTATAAAAATAGTTCAAATTGTAAATTTTCCACAGTTTGTGATTACTAATAGACGTAGACAGTTAATAATAGTATTAAAACATACATGTGCATCACCATTGTCATCACACGTAGGCATAATAGATAATACAGGCTAAATCCAAGGTGTGAGCCTTAAATGTTATTATAATTCCAAATTGAGTTGTTAAGTAGTTACCAACTATTAAACTAGAACAATCTTCCAGTCCTAGTCACTCTGCTCCGGAGTTGCCCAAGTCACACTGTACACCACCTGAGAGGGGAAAGATAAGGGGGTGAGCATTTACATGCTCAGTAGGAATTCAATTACCTTTTTAGTATGAATGCGACTTTTGAAACCTACATAGTTAGTACCTTTCCAAAATCCAGTTATAAAACAAGTTTACAAATATTCAAGTACAATCACAAATTCAAAATCAAAACCAAAACCAAAGTCACCATGTTCATAATCATGTTGTACATATCATAAATCAACCAAGTATAGTATATCTATGAGCTCCCATCCTCTCATCACGGTCCTGTAATACCTCTTGAACAGAGGTACCCAGCATCCTGACACTACCCGGGGGTGTGTCAGCAAATCTTGCGCAGGGGCCTAGGTCTCTCACCTAGCGCTGCAGCAACTCGCCAGCAATCTAAATACCATGATGCTAAAATGGAACTCAAGTGTGTGATTCTATAGTAGGTACAACATATCATAGAGTGTGTAATAACCATGCATCAAGTATATCAAGAAATCATGCCTCAAAACTCATTGGAATTATTCTGGGATTTACAGAAAATTGGGCAGCATAACGGCTGTATTTTCCTAAAACCAAAATTTTAAACCTGCTTAAAAATCATATAAAACAATCCCAGAACAATCCAATACATTTCAACAGTTCAAAAGTCCACCAGATATCCAATCAAATCCATAAAATCTATGAAAATCGACAATTTCAAGAAATAGGTCATAATGCATAATTCAAAACAAAATAAGTAGAAAACTTGGTAATTGAACCCCTACCTCACCGGAATAGCGATACCACGCTATTGAGTCCTCAAGGTGTCGTTGACGATCGCCCAGAGGGTCGGGAACCAATTCCGAGCCCTCGATCGTCTTCTTGCGGAAAACCAACTTCTCACCGGAGTCTTAATTCCGCAAACAAACTTCTTCGTTGAATTCCTAGCACCCAAAATAGCTAGGTTAGACATATAACTTGCCAAATTCGGGTCTGGGTCCACACCGGACCGGTTGCACGCAAATCGAGACACAATCTCGACTGTCCGATCGTGATTTTTGTGCCGATCACCGAACAACACAATATATATATCAAACTTCTCCATTTTCCGAGTACATTCCAAATATGAGGTCGAAAACACAATCTAACGGCCAGATTGACAAATTTAAATATAAAACTAAAAATAACTCAAAATTAACAAAAATAGCAAATTTTGATCTGGACAATATTGAGTCAAGATATATATACCACGTCGAAGATCGTGACAAGACGAGTTGAACGGGACCGGTTTCACAGCCTGAGTTGGCCGGAGTCGACGGCGACGAGCAAAAACAGCCGCGGCCTGGAGTTGCGTTTCCCGGCGATGGAGAGCTCCGACGGGGTTGAGAACGATGGCGGAGCTTCGTCTGGCAACGACCGTTCGATTCCGGCAGCTGGCGGCACTCGAAGATCGGCAGAGGAGGCTCGTTGGCGTTGGGTTGATTTTCGGCAGAGAGAAATCGGGAGAGAGAGAGAGAAACAGAGAGAGAAAGAGCTTTAAATTTAAATTTTTTTTTTTGGTCAAAAGACTATTTTGCCCTTCTTAAAACTGAGTTTTTACATTAAGCCCAAGGGCGTACAAGTGCATATTCATTAGATATTCTAATGAATCAAAGAGATATGTGATGTTTGATGAACAAGTCGATGGAAGTGTAATTGAAATTGAGTCACGAAATGTAGATTTTTCTCGCAGAGGAATTTCAAAAAAGAGGAGATGTGGATAGAATCCTGGAGCTATATAAGATTGAAGAACCAAATGAAGGTGCTCTAAATTCAACTTTAGAAATCAAGAGCGACTCTATTCCTAGTGAGAGTGTACCTTCTTAGTAGGAGTGCACCACTAGATGTTGCTTCTCAAAATCCACAACTGCGTAAGAGCCAATGTGGAAGCGTCCGTGGTCGTCGTATTGAGACTGAGGGGGAAGCATTCATGTGTACTTCATAAGATGAAGATGAGCCTAAGAACTATCGAGAAGCTCTCTCATCTCCTGCTTCTGAGAAATAGAAAGCTGCAACGATGGAAGAGATGGAGTCTATGAAGAAAAACCAAGTCTGAGACTTGGTAAATCTTCCACCTAGGCGAAAGACTATTGGGAAAAAATAGATTCTAAAAGTCAAATACCAGGTAGACGGATCCATAGAAAGGTATAAGGCATGACTTATGACGAAAAGCTACACCCAGAAGGAGGGTGTTGATATGAGGAGACCTTCTCACCGGTAGTGAAGTTTGTCTCAATTTGCTTAATTCTAGCTATTATCGCTTATTTGGACTTGGAACTTTACCAAATGGACATTAAAACAGCATTTCTCAATGGAGAACTAGATTAAGAGATCTATATGGATCAACCTCAGGATTTTGAGATAAAAGCACAAGAACACAAAGTTTGCAAGCTCTATTGTTCTATTTATGACTTAAAGCAATCATTTAGACAGTAGTACTTTAGATTTCATCGAGCCATTATATCTAATAGATTCATGATGGTTGAGGAAGACCACTATATGTATGTCAAATGATCTAAGGAAAATTTTCTTATCCTTTCGTTGTATGTAGACAACATACTTTTAGCTGGAAATGACAAGGAGATGATAGTCGCCGCCAAGGCATGGCTATCCTCAAAATTTGAGATGAAGGATATGGGTGAAGCGAGTAATGTGCTCAGAGTTAAGATCCTCAGAGACTGCTCGAGGAAATTCCTTAGTTTGTCTTAAGAGACTTATATTAGGAAAATACTCAAACAGTTTTAGATACAAAACTGCAAATCCATTGACACTCCTATCGCAAAGAATGATGCCTTAAGCCTTGACATGTGTCTAAAGACTCAAGAGGAAAAAGACTATATGGCCTAAGTTCCCTATACCAGTGCTATTGGAAATTTGATATATGCTATGATGTGTTCTCGGCCTGACATTTGCTATGTCATTGGGTTAGTCAGCTGGTTCTAGTCCAATCTTGGCCTAGCTCATTGGAAAGTAATGAAGAGAATACTTCGATACTTCAAATGGATAGCTGATTATATGCTTTGCTATTAGGCGTCGAATATGCGCTTAATTGGCTACAGTGACACTGATTGGGTGGTGACCTTGATGAGCATAAATCAATTTCTAGTTATGCCTTCTTGCTCAGTAATGGCACCATATCTTAGAGTAGTAAGAAGCAGTCCTGTATAGTATTATCCACCATAGAATCGGAGTATGTTGCTTGCTCAACCACTGTACAAAAAAGTGTTTGGTTAAAAAGGTTCTGTGCATAACTTGGAGTTGGCACACATGCTTTAGAGCCTATTACTATATATTGTGACAGC
The DNA here is from genome assembly GCA_002914845.1 of Trema orientale. Lineage (NCBI taxonomy): Eukaryota > Viridiplantae > Streptophyta > Magnoliopsida > Rosales > Cannabaceae > Trema > Trema orientale. Next base: position 35,331 of record JXTC01000685.1, read on the forward strand.
ATGGCTACATTGGCTTATGCAAAGGATCCAAAATACCATGGAAAAACTAAACACATTGACATTCGATACCATTTCTCTCGTGATATAGTTGCACAGAAGGAGGTGGTCCAGAAGCACATTTTTATGAGTCACATAGTTGCTGATCCATTGACTAAGCCTATTACTCGAGAGGCTTACCCGACCCATGTTAGGAGTTTGGGACTGTGTAGATCGTGACTTTATTTATTTGAATAGTTTTTAAATTGACTACTATCAGATATTTGTTATTCGGGATATCTTTTATGAAATGAATATTTCTTTGTCTATATTTTGTTATGACATGATATCTGAATTTTAGCACACACATATATGTAAACTATGACTGGTTTAAAGTAGGCCAACGGGTAATAATTGTCTCTCTCACACGAGAAATCTCTTTTAGCACTAGTCAGTGAGCAAAGATGAGACACTTTGCTTATAACGCAAAGATTGTGAACTAAGTGTCGCTTTGGAAAGAGCCAAGATGAGATCTTCGAAGATCGACTATGGATAAACTGTTGTTCCTACTATCTATATGTGACCCGTTAGATAGCCGGACGCAAAGCTCAATATGGCACTAGATTAAGCGAGCATATAGAAAATTCGAGTCAGGCGCTTGAAGGCGACTAAATTAAGATCTGTACAGTGTTTTAGGAAGGAAGCATATACTTTTATTAAAAGGAGTATCCCACCGTAATATGTATTTCATACCACATGCAACCAAAATAAGGAAGTGAAAAAATGGATCCCTATTTCTTTATTGTGTGAGTCCTTATAGATCATTATACTTATTTTGATCTCATTCTTTATTGTGCCCTATGTGACTTTTGACTGTTTCATGAGGCAGAGGTTCGATGTATGCTACTTTGACATGTCTCTTATGGCTATGGTTGATTCGACCTAAAGAAACATTGTTGGGAAAGCAATTAGATCAAAGCTAATTGATTCATGGACGAAAGGAAGATTATGAAGTAATACATCCAAGGTTTATGTTTACTGTCAACAAATTATATCGCTACTAGGTATACTGGTATAATTGTGAATATAAGAACGAGAGGGGTCTATGCATAGCTCCCAAATATAGATATGAGGGATCGGAGGTGCTAGATTTGATGTAGCTGAATAAGTCTGGGGCATAACGAGATACTTAGGGATGTTCTATATTGGTCCTCATAAGATTTGGTATAGTACTCTACCAAACTTTCTTTTGTAGGTGGCTCGACAGTCACACTGCTCATTAGTCAAGTATAAATGGAATTATTGGTAGGATGATAATGAGAGATATCACTCACACTATGTGCAAGTGGGAGATGTTAGACTTTTGGCCCAAAGTCCTATTGGGCGCCCATAGTTGGTGCATGGCCCAATATGAGTAGAATATGTATTAGATAAGATATTTAAACGCTTAATTTGAATTAGTGTATTAATATCTGATAGGTCTCTATTAATTAGGTTTTCTTTCCTATTCTTTAGGGATAAGAGAATATTCTTATTTGAATAGAAATGATATATACGCTCTTTTACTAATTCATTAATCAGAAGGACTAGAAAATAACACAGAGAAAATATACACTCTCTCTCCTATCTTTCTCTCTCTCTACACCAAAATAATTCTAGTGAGTGCTCTTGAGTGGTGGTATCTATGATGGTTGTTCTTGTAACGTCACTAATTGCGAGCATTCAAGGAAGAGTCTTTTGACAATGGATGTGAGGTACCAATGCGATTCTTATACTGGCGGTAGGTTTGAGGATTCAACTGGCAATACCGTTACTCACACTTCCGACACAAACATTAGAATATGTACATGACTCGTGTTGAGTGGCACTGACTAGCGACTATATTGGTGTAGAGCTTGCATATGATGATTAATGGATGGGAAGTAATTTCCAAATTTAGGCATTTTTTCAGAAAAATTGTTTTCTTCACAAACAAAATTATTTGCCAGGCACCAATTTTACTCATTTTCGAAACCACCGATAAAATGTGAGAGTTTACTGTTCTTCTATCAAAATATGATGAATGTACCCTTTTAAACTCTCAAGAATTATTCATACTGCAGTAGTTTTCTAATTGGTCTTGACTGGTTCCGTAGTGAGGCCAAATCCAAGTGGGAAGAGTGGATCGTAATGACCATCTCCATAGTTCATTGGGAGCTGCTCAACAGTCTTGAACCAAGTTTGAGAAAGCTTTCCAGTGAAACCATAATCTCCAAATAAGACGTCAGCAACACCCTGACCTTCCGTTCCAGGGAGCCAGGCAGCAACAAGAGCATCTATGGAAGGAAGATATGGTTGAATCACAAGAGGACGACCGGAGATAACAATAACAACACATTTCACAGCCCCGCAGACATTCGTGATGATGCTCGGGCCTGGTTGAGGAATTGTCAAGTTCAAGTTGTCACCAACTGACTCAGCATATGGGGGTTCTCCTACCACAACAATGGCGTAGGAGAATGCACTGGATTTGACAAAGTCGACGTCGGGGTTTTCCTTGTACACCACTTTGGTTGTTGGATCGACAGTGTTGTTTATGGCAGTGAGGATTGTGGTACCTGTTAAGTACGAAGATTATTTTAAGTTCACTACATCAAAATTCTTTTTTCTATATGCCCTTTAAGAAACTTTGAAGGTCTCTTCCAAACAGGGGATTCCAATTCTTGAAAGTGATAAAGGAAGAAGAATTTTAAGAATTTTCAATGTACCTATTGTGAGATTGTTGCCACTTGTTCCCTGCCATTCAATTGTCCAACCACCACACTGATAACCCAAATCGTCCGCGTAAGTACCTGCAATTAGAATCTTTGATGCCTTCTTGGGAAGAGGTAGCAATGGCTCATCAGCGGATTCACCATTTTTAAGCAGCACCAGTGATTTTCTCACAGCTTCCCTAGCTAACTCTCTATGCGCCTGTAACATTGAAGCGGCATGGATTATAAATTAAGAATCTTCATAAGTGATATACATTTTGTGTCTAGCTTTCTGATAACTAACCTGACTACCAAGCTCATGAACCAAGCTCTGATCAGCATACGGATTCTCAAACAGACCTATTTGAAACTTGACTCTCAAAATTCTCTTCACAGCGTCATCAATTCTGCTGATGGGGATAAACCTATTTTTCACCAAGTAGGTTAAACCGTCGATAAATTCCGTATAGTTGTATGGAACCATGACCTGTAAAACGTGCCCAAAAATAGGTGACTAAATTGAAGTCGCATATTTAATGCAAATAGAAGTAAGCCAAGAATAACTAGAATTACCATGTCAATCCCAGCATTAATTCCTGCTTGAATTGAGTAAGTGTAGTTACCATGACGAACCGGGGTAATCTTGTCAATACCTTGCCAATCTGAGATGACAAAACCCTGAAACAAAATTGTAAACCAATTCTTATATATATTACTTACTTTTCTAAGGTTAAGAATGATGAAGAAGCGTAAGCGAAAGTAACAATAGCAATAATATTCTAACCCTGAATCGAAGCGTGTTCTTGAGGAAACCAGTGACGAGCTCATGATTAGCATGCATCTTTACCCCGTTCCAGCTCGAGAATGAAACCATAACGGTTGAAACACCCTTGATGATAGCGCCGTAGTAGGCTGCCATATGAATGCTGAGCAAGCCATGTCTGCTTATCACAGTGTTATTCTCATTGATGCCTTTTGTTGTTCCACCATCTCCTACATAGTGCTTTGCACAAGCTGCCACGTTTTTCCTATGGAAAGAGACTAGCAAGTCTTAGCAACACATTTTCAGTGAAGATCAGTAAAAGTAAACCACTAGGAGATGAAGCAATAAATCTAATTCTTGCTAACAAGAATGATAGTCCTAAAATTGCAATTCTTTTGTTTTTTAATAAAGTTTTCTTCTGAACCCTTTTTTTTTTTTTTTTGCCTAAAATTTATGACTTTTGGCTTCCACGGTGGTGTTTCATTGTGGTTACATTTTCTTAGAGTAATGTAAAACTGGGGTTGTTTGATAACACATATTTAAACAGGTTTTTTTTTTCTAATAAAAAAAGTGAAAATACTTTTCAAAAATATGTTTGGTAAAACTACTTTTATTTTTTGTTTTTCTAATTTGCAAACAAAATTTTTAAAATTTTCGAAATAAAATTTCTTATTTTCAAAATTTTTTAAACAACTTTTTCGAAAGGCTAATATCAAAATTCAAATTTATTTAGATTCATATCACTATTTCTCTCATCACTATCTCACTTATCAAACAACCCCAGTCCATTGCAAAAGTGGTATTTTTTAAAATATTTTAAAATTGGTATTTTTCAAAATAAAACCGTAAAAATGGTAAAATTCTTTTCAAAAACTTCCCAATTATTTAGGAAATATCATTTTTCAAACGATATTTTATTTTGGAAACTAAAATACCACTTTTTATTTTGGAAAATACCACATAAGAAATATATTCAAATGAATACCACTTTTTCTCTCTCCTCCATTTTTCCTCATTGCTCTCCCTTTTGATTTTCATTTTTAAAAGTAAAAAGTACTAGTTACCAAATATATTTTCATATCTTATTTTTAAAAAACAAAAAGCAAAAACATTAACTACCAAACATATTTTTGTTCTTGAAAATAAAAAAATAAAAATAAAATAAGAAAAAGTACTTTTATTTTTACATTTAGAAAAACAAAAGCATTACCAAACAAACAGAACTAATGAAATGATTCAATTAGAGTGCTTTGGAACGTTTCTTTCTCAATTTTTCCCTATAAATGTTAGCTTTTAATTATTGTTTGTTGGGTTATTGGTGTTAGTAGTCCTTCAATTTTTTGAAATTTGACAATTTAGTCCCTAAAATAAATGTTAGCTTGTACTTATATTTATGTTGAAGTGACAGTTTATTTCAAACTGATACTGCTTTCAAACCTTAAACAAAATTCTCATTGATATATATTGTGCTTAGTTGGAAATCATGAAATTGAAACAAGAACTGAAAAATGAAATGTTAACTTTTGGTTTTAGCTATCTTATCACTTTTTTTTTTTTTTCTCTTCTTAATTTTTTCTCGAAAATTGAATTCAAGGATTCTTTTATGAAAATTTTGAACCAAAAAACTTAGAATTTTTGGATTGCGACTTGAAAAGTAGTATATTTCTATCCGAAACTTAGTAGTTTTAGTAACTTTGACTAAATAGTCATTTAAACATAAATTCAATGACTCGTTAGGCTATTTATAGAATTCAAGGACTAAAATATCACATTTTGAAAAGTGTTTTTTATTTTTTTTTCCTTTCTTGTTTCTGAAAGTGTGGATCTCATATTTCTTTTAGGAATAGTCTTAAAATCACCTCTCTACTGTGGCTAAATACCACAAAAAGCTATCATTTAAAAAAATATATATTCTAAAGTATCCCTTTGTTTTTCAAAACTAGGAAAAAGTATACCCTATGTACTTTTTTGTCAAATTTTTGACTAATTTGCTTTCTAACTAACAGTAATGCCCTTGAGATATTAAAAATCAAAACTAACTCTTAAAGCAGACACATAACCAAAACATTTTTTTTTACAGTCTTTACTTTAAAAAAGTATTTTTTATATTATAAAAAAGGGAATTTGTGATTTAAGTAGATAATAATTGGAGTGTTTGAAAATAAGTTTTTAAACCAATGTATAGGCATGTTTGATATTTCACGTAAATAGTTAGGAAAAAGACACCTAATACTATCTTTTGATAAATAATACCAAAAATACTATGTCCAAACTTTTACTTGTTTTTGTACTACCTTTTTTTAAAAAAATAACAAATTCTTGCTAAGAAAGACCAAATAACGTCTTAGAATTTCTATTTCTTCTTGTTTCTTTTTGCTACTAGTTTACTTATAGCTGATCACTCTTAAAACTAATTACCAATTTATTATTAGAAATCATAAACTAATTGATTTTTAGAAACTAGAAACCAAATTAGTTACTAAAAACCAACAACTATATTAGTTTTCACCATAAATATCATAACTATTTAATTAATAAAAACTGAAAACTAAATTAGTTTCTATCATAAACAGCAGAACTATTTGGTTAATTCAATTATTGATTACTAGAAACTAATTTAGTTATTGGAAACTACTTGCCAGAATCTAAAAACTAATATATATTTCTGTTGCTTTTACTTCAAAAATATAATTACTTAATTTGAGAACTTGATCATATTTTTCAGCGTCCTTATTCAATACCTCACCCAATTCTTGTTATAAGGCATTCTTCAAAAAGGAAATTACAATAGCTTTCAGGAAACTTTCATTGTTTCCTGTGATTTGAAAAAGAAACCGTAATGGTTTTTAGGAAATTTTTATGGTTTTCTGTAATTTACTTAGCTACGGGGCAATCTGCTAAAAAGAAACCACGATGGTTTCTTGTGATTTATTTAGCTACAGGACATTTTGCAAAAAGAAAACCACAATGGTTTTCCAGAAATATTCATGATTTCATGTGATTTATTTACGTACAGGATATTCGGAAACCACGATGGTTTCTTGTGATTTATTTAGCTACAAGACATTCTGCAAAAGGGAAACCACAATGATTTCCTAGAAATATTCATGTTTTCATGTGATTTGGCCAAAGAAAACCAAAATGGTTTCTAGGAAACTTTTGTGCTTTCATGTGATTTACTTACGTACATGGTTTTCGACTAAAGGAAACCAAACTGGTTTCTAGGAAACCTTTGTGGTTTCTAGGAAACCTTTGTGTTTTCCTGTAATTTACATACTTACAGAACACTCCGCTAACAGGAAACCAAATTAAACCAAATTGGTTTCCAGGAAACTTTTGTGGCTTCCTATTAAAAAAAAGATGACTTATTTACTAAAATGCCACTGCGTTTTCTAACTTTCAAAGTATTTAGAGAAATGCCATAAAATGATCGTACGGATTTTTATTATTTTTGAAAGGTCATAAATTTAGTATTATTTTTTAAAAAATAGGTATAAGTGTTCAAAATCCTAAATAGTTTGAACCGAAAGTTTTAAAGAGTGTATTTCTTTCTTATTTTGAAAAATAAAGGGGATATTTTGGTTTTTCTAAAAGTGAGTAATTTTTCTTTTTTCTTTTTTGTCCCATATAATTCTTCACTTATCTTTTCCGTAGTCCCATGCTACATACAAAATAAATTTTAATACTAACATAATCAAATCAAATCCAATACAATCCAATTATAAGCAATAATTGACTCCAAATTCAATTCTAACTACCGAACCAGCTGTGTACAACCATATGTCTCTGGAGACAAACTATATACTCCAGTTTACCAAATCCCGCTCCCGTCCGGCTCCCCAAAAGAAAATACAAATAAAAAAATACAAACATAAATTAAAACAAAAACCTTTCCAGTATCCCTTCCAAAAACATTATATATTATGTTCTTGTTGTAGTTGTTTGTTCAAAACATTATATATTATAACAAGGAGACAAATAGAAAAAGACAGCATATAAGAAAAAGGACCAAAGTACGGGGATTGATTGGGATGACCACGGATGCAATAAGCTCACAGGTCAAACTTCAACGCCGAAGACAGAATTTTCATATTTTATTAGTTGTTGTTTTTCATTTTCGCTCAGGTTAACTCTGAGTGAGTGTTCTATAATTTAAATTCTAACCGTAAGTGAATATTTTATAATTTAAGTTCTAAAGTTTAGATTTTGTAAATAATATATTGAGATATAAAATTTCTAAAAATTAATACTTTATACTGATTTTTTTTTTGACTAATTTTAATAACAGAAAACAAATAATATTTGAATTAATTCTTATTATTTTCTTTAATTTGGAAGATATTATTTTTTTTATCGGTTAAAATTATTGAAAAAATCAATTCAAAGTATTAATTTTAAAAAATTCTTAATCTCATAAAATTATTTTATAAAGTCCAAATTTCAAGTTAACACCCAAGTCTGATAGTATTTTTTTTACCATTTACCCTCTTCGCTTAGAATTTTTATATTATTAGTTGTTGTTTTTCATTTCTCACCTTTCCGTTTTCTTTTCTTTGTCACTTCTAGACTCATATATTTCACGTTCTCATAATTTATACGACCTTTTAAAGCATGAGTCGCATTCCGGATGTATACTAAACTATTTGTTTGTATTATGAGTTAGCATAAAACAAAATGCTCCTCCAATGCAATGATATTTTTCATAAAGCATATATTATACTAGGGGCATTTTCAAGTCGCTCTTCCATTTTGGTGTAATTTTTAATTTATTTTGAGATACCTTTCACATCAAACAATAACTTCATCTCTAACTTATTATTTCATTTTTAACTCCAAAATGAAGTATAAAAAAGAACATTCCTTTTTATCTACTTTTTATGTAACTTTATTCTAAAACACGTCTATTTGTCTATTTTACTTATAATGCCCACATTAAAAAAAAAACTCATGTATTAATTTAATAATATGTTTTATTATTTAACAAATAGAAACTAATAGATTATCTCTCATTTTACTCTCTCACTTCACATTGTCTCTTATATTTATCTTTGTCTTCACTTTCTCTTTTTTTTTTCTTTTTTCTCTCTCCTCTTTCTCCAGTTTCTTTGTCCTCTTTCTCAACTTTCTTACTCCTCTTTCTTTGCCATTTTTTAATCCATTTTCTCTCTCTTCTGTAACTATATTTTTACTTTGTTTAATCTATCTTCTTCTGGTTTCTTCATCCTTCTTCACTTTGTCTCTCCTCTTTATCTATCTCTTTACTTTTTCTCTTTCATCTCTCTTAGCTTGACATATATGATCATATGTGTTTATGTATGTATCAAATATGTGTTCAAATTTTATTCTTATTCTTTGATTGTTTTTTTTTTTTTTTGGATAATTCGTTGGTTAGGGGTTAGATTAGCAAGGGTGTGACTTGAACCCGCCACCCAATGCGCTCCTCTAAGAGGATTCTTTGATAGTTACCAAGCATGAATATATTTTTATTTTTTAAAATTAGAAATGATTTGGTGGGTTACCGAGTCTTGTTTTCAAAGCTTAAAATCATAAACAAAATTTTGTCCTTTGTTTTTTAATTTTTCAAAACAAAAAATGAAAATATTTCCTGGTGGGGCTTCACATTATCTTTAAGTTCTCCTTGGTGCAATTTGACAATATTATAATAAAATAGTATTGTATGCTTAGCTATCTTCTGTCTTTTAATTTGCCAGAGATTGTATCCTTAGTTGATTGTAAACCTACTTTCACATTATCTATTGATCATTTGGAGCAAAGTAAACAAATACTGAAATAACATGTGATATTCAAATTTAGAGTTTTATGTTCTTACTTTCCAGCAACATAAGGAACACCCTTCCTTGAGTTAGCAGGTATGTCGCCTTGTAATCCAGGTACAATCTCAGTCATTGCCTTGACAATCAAAGGATCTTCACTGTAACTTTCGTAACAACGGCCCCATCTCGGATCCCTACATACCTAACAAACAGAATAATGATAGGATTAGAACAACAAAAATTAAAGTTAATTAGATGACAAGTAGTTTTTTCTATTCAACTTTATTACGTACCGCTATACAAGGCGCGAAAACATATGGGATGCCTGTTGCTCTAACTTCAAGTGCAGTTGCTGCTCCTATCCTCTTAACGAGTTCCGGATCCCTGGCTTACGACAGGGAGTGGGAGTTTGACAATAAGTATCAGATTAAGAAGCAAACTTTTAGATCAAAAGATCGGCCAAATAAAATTTTAGTAGTCTTTACTCCCATCTTTGATTTTCTGTGATTCTAAAAAGCATAACACCAAGGTAACATGCTACGTTCCTGAGTTAAAAAAATCTAAAATTAGCGTTACCATCATTACCGATATCACAGATAGTACCTAGAACAGGGGCAAATAATATTCCGTACAAAAGTATTTCTTAGGCTGCAGTCTGCAGAGTTGGCTAAGAAATAGCCTAAAGTATTCCTCCCGAGGACTCGGCCACAATTCAAAACATTAAACAAAGACAACACTTGTAAATCAAAATCCTAGATCAGAAAACCGATGATGTAAGCATTTCTGAGTTGCAACACTATGATCCTTGTAGTACTTGCCTGGTAGCCCCTAAACCAATATTATGGGGAAAAATTGTTGCCTTGTAGACATTGTTGTGGCCATGAACAGCATCAATTCCATAAATCATCGGAATCCCAAGACGAGTCGACAAAGATCCCTTTTGGAACTCATTCACCATATCAATCCAAGTCTCTGGTGAAGCCCGCTTAGAAGGAGGACTTCCTCCCCCACTTAACACACTACCTGCAAGAAAATAAGTACATTTTGCCTGAAAATTCTCTTCACCATATATAGTTTTCTTGGTGAAAAGAGAACAGTGATAACGACTTTACCAATAAGATACTTCTTCACCACCTCAGCCGAAGCAACACTGCGTTCGATTTGTGTCATTTGCCCAATCTTTTCCTCCAACGTCATCCGACTCAGTAAGTCCTTTATTCGAACATTTAATGGCTGTTTCGGATCCTTGTGCTTAAAATAATCTGCGTTTGCTATCGCTGTCCAGAGAATCAGGAGCAGAAGTCCCACCACAAAGCTGGGAGTCCTTGCCATTTTCTGACTGAAAAGTGCATTAAATAAAAAAGATGATACTCAGTTTGAAGGGTGGATAAGGAGAAAACTCAGAGAGAAAAACTCAAACCACATAATGGAAAGAAAAGAAGATTCTCTACCAATAGAAGTGATATATGGCTTTGAAATAAGTGATGATAATGCATAAAGAAAGACTAGAGAATAGAAAAGAACGTTAAAACTCAAACCTAACTGAACCAAATAGATGTATAAATTAACTGTTGGTAACCACTAACCAGGATTTAGTTACCAAGATACAAAATCATAATTGGTTCCCAAACAGCGCATTAGCCAGGTGGCATATTAAAAAATGTAATAACAGCAAGTATTTACGAAATAAAACTTACTTATGACGAAATAGCTCTGGGAACTTGGAAGGAAAATACTGGCCAATGGAAGTGGAATTTATAGAAGCTCTTCTTGATCTTCTGATTTACTGTGCCTGCTCAGCTCGAAGGCGCCAGGTCAACATCATTGTTTTACCTTTTCCAGAAAAATACTTCTAAAATAAAACAATCCTTTTTTAGGTAGGGATAAAGAAAGTTGGCTTAATGGATCCAACATTCACTGGTTACTCAATGTTCTCATGAGAGCTTCAAACCCTGCTAATAGAAATATTCATTGAGAACTCTACAGCAATGGGCGTGGTCTTGGGACTCACTAGTTAGTATCTTGGGACTCGTTTACCTAGCTGTCACCTCAATTAACTCGTGGTTTGCATAATCTAAATTATGAGTTTAATATTATGCAAAGTATCTTGAAAGTTGGTAGTTACATTAAAGAAATAAGAGAAACCACAATAAATTTAAAAAGGTTTGGTTTTTGTGTCGGTATAATGTATCTCCAAGTTTATCATTTTTTTCCCCCCTTGAAGACTCTAATTTGATCACATGTCTTCGATCCAAGAAATACATATTAAATCCCCCGGATTCCTTTAAAAAAAAATATTAAATTAAATTAAATCCCCCGGATTATGGGTCTCATATATTTGACCAAACTACGCTTGTGGCGGATAGCTCTGGCACTTGTGGCTGTTTGGGCAACTAATGGTCCTTTTGTAATAAAGGACAATTTCACAATAATTATATACATATATAAAGAATCTGGGGTTGCAATCTCACTTATATCAAATTATTTAAATGGCCTAACTATTAATCTTTTTTTTTCTGAAACAGAAAAACTATAAATCCGTTTCAAAAATTATTTTACAAAAACAAAAAACAAAAAAACAAAAAAAAAAACAAGCAATTAAAGAAACAGAAATTCTTACCCGTTTACCGAAAAAGAAAAAACAGAAATTGTTAGCCAAGGCTCGTTGTTTGTAGCCTCAAACTTCCTCATCCATAAATTTTTTTTTTAAAAAAAAAAAATTGGACTGAAAATTTTCGTATATGAAAAATGAATTCTAAGTACTGAGGCTGACTCAGGGTTGAAAAAATTTGACATAGTTGAGCACAAAAATGGAAAAGAATTCATTTCCAATATTGAGTTCGACAAAGGTGGAACCATTATCTTCAACTTTATATTTCACTTATAATTTCGATCAGGGTCAAATTTATTGGACTTAGGTCAAATATTTGTATTTTTCTTTAATATTTAACAATCCAAATTCATGACAAATGTCAATCACTATACATCTCATGAGAGAAAGCATGGCATCTTTTGCATTTCAATTTTTCATTAATAATTAATAATGAAAACATCTTTTTTTCCCTAAATTACTTATAAGTCTTCCCATTTTTACCATAGGTAATGTCCCTGGGTAAAATATTTTTCAAAATTTAATGAAGAGTGCATGAACTTTGGACCCAAAGGCTTCAATACAATGTTCAGAGTATAATATAATAACTCATCATAGATTCAAAAAAAAAAATCTTTATTTTATTTTTTTTGCTCTCAAAAGGAAACGTTCATCCACCTTTGAACCAGTACATACATACCGTGCACGTGCTACCATCAATTTGTATCAGGTTTTTCATATCTTTACGAGATTCTTCGAAAGGTATGGACCAAGGTGGCCCGCATTTTAAAAAAGAATAATGCTTGAGATTTCAATTTTTGTATCAAAATTTTAATACTAACACATGTGGTATGTGATTTGTCACCACTCAATTGGTGATAATATTTATTCTATTTGTAGTAAGTATTAACACACCAATTAGACAGTAACAACTTACATACCACATGTGCTGGTACAAAAAATTTGGTACAAAAATTGGGACGTGTAGTGCTATTCTTTAAAAAATACGGTGGGACAATGGAATTACAAAAATATGAACTGAATTTTAAGTTTTATAATTTCATTTTATTTATTTTGATTTTATTTATTTATTTATTTATGTTTACAGAACTGGTATGGAAAAATCTACTCTTTTGGTGGAATCCGCCAATTTTTCTTTTTTCTTTTCCCTTTTTTTTTGGGTTTGTATTACCTTGAGAAATGCCTAACTCATCCCATTCCCGGCCTTTTTCTATTATTATTTTTAGCAAATCTTTAGGCTTTTTCACTAGGGCTTTAGTTACACATATATTTATTACATTCGCTACAAATGCCACTAATTTCATAAATGTTATTAAAAATATGTAAAAGTGACATTTCAAAATATCACATATCAGGATTCTTATAGTAGTGCATGTAATCTTCCAAGTTATCTTAGTAACCTAACGCCTTCAAGTAACTGTTACAGATAAATTCAAAATTCAGAGGCAGCATTACCACAATTTACCAAATAACTTAACAAGCTAGTAGCCTAGTTGCTTTAAGTAATCATTGATAATCTCACTACACTACAAGAAAACAAACTTATAGCGACGTATCTTCGCTATAGGGACATAAAAATATCGTCGCTATAGTTTTGACAGGTAAAAGTAGCATCATATCTCACACCAAAAATTATACTATACACTTTATAGCGACGACAAATGTCATCGTTATAGGGTTTACTTAATAAATTTTATTTTTTTAAAGGTAAAAGGAATCAAAAAACTAAAAAATTACTATATTTAGCTTATAGTGACGACAATAAAAAAATAAATTTTATTTATTTTTAAAATGTCGTCGCTATAAATTTTATTTAATAAATTTTAATTTTCTTAAAATATAAAAGAAAATAATAATTAATTTAATATATTTAACCTATAGCAGTGACAATTAATTTTGAATAAAATTTTAGCAGTAACATTTACCGCTCTAAATTTAAAAAAATTAATAAATTATTTTATTTTACCTCAAGCGGCCGCTATAGGTTTTAAATGAAATTTTGAGCAGTAACATTTATCGCGCTCGATTTCTAAATTTGAATAAAACGATATCATTCCAGCTATAGCAGTAACTTTACTATCGATAGCGGCGACTATACTATCTATAGTGATAACAAATGTCGTCGCTATAGATGCTATATAATAAAAACTCAAATATTTTTCTTCTTCTTCTATCACCATATTCATTCACTCACTCTCTCCAAACCCTACTCCTCTCATCCTTTCTCTCTGATTTTCACTCTCTCTCACTCTCTCTCATTTCGCACTAATATATTTATATATATATATGCATATCTAGTTTTTTTTTCTTTTACGTATTTATGTAAATATTTTGTTATAAATACTAATTTTTTTGTTTCTTTGATTAATAGTTACATAGGTTTGTATTATTATAAATTTCAAGTTTTTTCTTCATTAGAAAGGTAAGTTTCCCAAAATTCTAATCTTGTTTAATTGAGTTTTTAAATATATGGATTAATTAATATTTTAAATATTTACATGAATATGCAGATTTTGTATTATAATTTTGCGAAGCATTTATTGATTTGAGGTTGAATATACTTTTTGTGAAATATATATTTTGATTTATGAAATTTATTAATAGTTTTATTTTAGAGTATAGAATATGTTTATTTAAGAGTGTTAGTTTTAATTTTTGACTTTGATTTTGAGGTTTATTTTTTTTTTTGTAATTTTTTTTCCGGATTAATTTTAATTCTTGTGTGTATAACTTTATTGTTTATCTTTTAAAAATAATGATTTAAGAATTAATTTTGATTAATTAAAGTAATTATATTTTTACAAAAAAATCTGTGATATCTATAGCTACGATATTTGTCGTGGCTATAGGTATTAATTTATATATATATTTTAAAAAAATATGTTTATAGCGACGACGGGTCATCTATAGTGAGGACAAAATATGTCGTCACTATAGGGGTTCTATACCGACCGACCTATAGTGACAACCATATTACGATGACTTTATCGCCGTTAGCGGCGACAATCTAATATCGTCGTTATAGACCATTTTTTCTTATAGTACTAGACTCCAATATCTTCTAGAGTTAAGTGATTGACGGTCAATGATAGATCAAAGATTTTTGTTTCAGTGTGGATGTAATGAAAACTTTTTCTCAATGAGTTTTAGCTAGAGCCTTCCCCTTGGCAGAGTGGAGATCTTCTGTCTCTCTAGTATGAGTTCCTCTCATTTTCTTCTCTTATTTTTGCATTTGCTTTCAAATAATATTTCCATTTATGAAGGCAGATCAATATCTACCTAAATCGAAATCTGTAGTATTCTTAGTTTAACCATATCTAGATATGTCATGTGAATAATTTTTATTAGTAATTTTTTATTTTGTTGGTGTGGTTATCACTTAGATTTACATCATTTATGATTCAGATTAGAGAGTTTATTACTATCACGGATCAAATTTTGTAAAATGTCTTTTTATGAATCAATTAGAAGTATTAATTCGGATAGTAGAGGATCAAAACAAGCCATTAAAGAGTTCTAACATATTCTTTATGGAGTCTTTCTCTAAGATTGTTGATAATTATAGCCTTTCTTCTAAGATTCTTGAAGGTATAAAATGTTAAGAAGAATTTAGTTTATGAAGGAATGGCTTGCTTAATTTAATTAAGAGAGAATAGCATTATTTATACATTGTACATGATCATATAATATTGGAAATAAATAATTCTCTAAGACTAATTGCCTAAAATACAAGAGTGATTCATGGACAAATATTTACATCTTCATAGAAAAGATAATATACAACTCAGCAAGATGTGGTTATATTATTTCCTTAATATGCCCCCACAAGATGGTATCTCTAGGAAGGAGGCTAATCTTGACTCGAAGTGTGTCTAGGTGTTGACGTGATATCGACTTAGTAAGTGCATCGGCTAATTGGTCAGCAGATGAGACATGAGAAACTTGGATGGCACCATTTTGCACTTTTTTCCTAACAAAATGGAAATTTATAGCAATATGTTTCATGCAAGAATGTAACATGGGTTTGCACATAGATAGGTGGCGCCAATATTGTCACAATAAATCATCGGTATTGCAGACAACTGAATTCCTAGTTCATGTAACAATGACTGCAGCCATGTGATTTCAGTGGTAACAGAGGCAACTGCTCGATACTTAACTTTAGTAGAAGATCGAGCAACAGTGCATTGTTTCTTCGAACTCCATGAAATTACATTATGACCAAGAAACACAATGTGAGCACTTGTGGAGGTGCGGATTTTGTTAGTTATTGACGGATAGCAAGGATGGTTTGGTAGTGTTTTTGGGAAGAACTAGGGAAAGACTTTTGCACAGGGTTGGCAGAAGCAAGCATGTTTAGAAGGTTGGCCTTCTTTTTTGCTTCATACTTGATATGTGCTTCAAAGTTAATGAATTTTTCATGTAACTCATCAAATGTAATGAGACTTTTATGGACATGCATCGCCGAACAAAGATCTTTGTAATCTTCATCAAGACTACCTAAGATTTTTAATGTGAGGTCATCATTCTCAACGGGGTGGTTGAGCATGGTGAGTTCATCGGCAATCATTTTGGCGTATTGCATATAGTTGATAATTGATTGTGTGCCTTTGGTGAGAAGACGAATATCTTCTTTCAATTGAGTGAGTCGACCTCAAGAAGGTCTGGCATAGGAGTTGGCTAAAATAGCCCACGCTTCATGTGATGTGTGAGCAGAAGTAATAAAAAGGAACAAGGCTGGGCGAAATGGAACCAGCAATAATACTGAGAATTAATGGCGCTGAGAATTAATTGGTATTGTCGGACTCAAAGTGAATAATCTGGGTTTAAACTGTCACCATTTATTGTTGTAATAGTTGGTAACAGCAAGGCTTTGATCCATCTTTGATCCATCTATAAATCCCATAAGATCATACCCAATAAGAACTGCATGAAATTGGAGACGCCATGATATATAATTTGAGGGGGTGAGTTTAATGGATATTTGAGAGGTAATATTAATATAGATATGGGAGGAAGTATTATCAGATGGGTTGATGATGGTGGGATGATCTAGATTAAAGGAAGTGCCAGACAAACCTTAGGATGTGGGAGTAGTTTGGGATTCGGCCATTTTGGAGAAAGATCGAACTCGTGAGAGATTTTAGAAAAACTCTGATTCCATATAAAATGTTAAGAAGAATTTTGCTTAATTTCATTAAGAGAGAATAGCATTATATATATTGTATATGATTATATAATAAAGGAAAGAAATAATTCTCTAAGACTAATTACCTAAAATACAAGAGTGATTCATGGACAAAATATTTACATCTTAATAAAAACGATAATATATAACTCAGCAGGATGTGATTATATTATTTCCTTAATAAAAAGGTCTTTTTTTTCAAGTTTTTAATTCAATTTCTGGATTTTCAATATAGGTGATTTTATGTAATTCAATTTGTTATTGTAATCTTTATCTGAGTTTAATGAAACTATTTTTTTAAAATACATAATAGCAATTAGTCATTAGAAATTTATCAGTTTTTGTTAAATTTTTCGTGCTAATTTTTATTTATCAAAACTAATAAATGTTGGAGAGTATTAGCCGCTCTTTCCATAAGACTTAGTGAGAATCAAAGTGGAGAAAAAGAAATATAATGGAGACTAGATTATTTTGGGAAACAAAAAAAAAAATGAAAAGAAAAGAAAAAGGGAAACTAACCCCTAAAGTTCATTAAATGGGGGCAAAGTTGAACAAGAAAATGTATAGATAATTAACATAAAACTAAGATAAATTAGAGGAAGCAAATTGAGAAATAATGAGAAAACTACCTTCAAATTTACAAATTAGGTAGGATTAAACTGAAAAAAAATAAAATGTGTGGGGGCAATAGTACATTTTACAAAATTGAGAGGTCTCCTAAGTAGATCCGACCCCTCTGACGATAATTAATTAGTGAGTGATTGTCAATAATTCCCTAGGCTTATTTGGTACGCAGGACTGGATTAGATTAGATTGACTAATAATTAGGATTGGACTGGACTAGATTAGACTATTTAGCACTGTACTGTGTTTAGTGTAACTCAGGACTAGAGCATAAGTACATAATAAAAATTTTATTAATGTAGTTTTCATAATATTTTTTTTATGAAATAAGAAGATAAATATTTCATAAATTAGAGAGAGAAAATTAAACAATAATACAGTAAAATAAAATAAAATAATATTCTTTATTTTATTTTCATAATTATTATATGTTTACTTTTTTGAAAAAAGAATGTGATATGCATTTTTTTTATTTGAGAATAGACAAAAGATAAAAATAATTTAATCAAAAAAAATTTTTGCAAAAAAAAAAAAAAGTCATGGTCTTTGGAACTAAATAAACCCAAGTTCTAAGTGGGATTATTTAGTTTCAAAAGAGGAGTACTATTTTGAAGACTGGATTATTTTGTCTAATCCACCAAAAGACCCAAACATAGGACTAGACTCTCTAGTCAAGTCCACTCCTATTGTCCTTCTCCCAAACCCGGCCAAAAATCACTCTTTTGATTTTGGGATCCATCCTAACTAACTTGATAGGTGACACTAGAAATTTGCTGGACTTTGGGACCCACCAAAAGCTTTGTAACTTGACCAGGTACTTAAGAATGATTTTAGTCCATGATTACTCAGAGATCAAAAGAATAAGTGGAATGGGTAACCCCTATTTAGACGTTGACTACAATTGGTAGGAATGCCATTTTAGTATTAAAAAATATGACCATGCAAACTATATATATATACTTACAACCACTTATTTTTCTTTTGATTTGAGGATTCATGTGCAAAAATTAACCAGGTTAACTACAGACAAAAACGCTTGAAGCGACTATAAAAACTTAATTTTTGAATATTTATATCAATTTATTAGGATATGAAAAAAAAAAAGTATGCATTGATAAACTTAATATAAAATTGATATACTAATAAACAAAAATTGGTATACCAATATATAATTGATATATTGATGATAAAAAAAATCATCTCCGGGTCATTTTGCAATAGTTGATAAAAAGAAAAAGGGATATTTATTGTAAAGGTCGAGAAACGGCCATTTGTTTAAATTTTAAAAACAGGGACAGTTTTTGTAAGTACTAAATTCAAAAACCAAGATGAGATTTCCTCATCAATGGTTCAAACCAAATGAGTAATGTATCCGAATTAAAAATATAATAAGGAAAAGGCTTCTCTATTTCTGTATGGAGGAAAGCAAAACACGTAACTCATCTTGCTTCCATATTAAATTTTTTCAATGGGAAAAACAAACCATGAACACGCATAGTTAAAAGTCTAACTAGTTTGTTTCGTCAAAAAGAAGAAAAAAAAAAAAAGGAAAAAGAAAAGAAAAGAAAAAAGTCCAACTAGTTTGGATGAGATAAGGGCCCCAGGACAACATGGATCACTTATTAATTTTGACGAGTTTGTTCGCGACTTCGACCATTAATTGGCGTAGCTACCCACACCAAGCCAATTTATTTGGTTTTAGCAGTAATTCTTCAGGCTTCAACGCCTGTGAACTTGATCTTTAAGGTTTAAGCTAGATGACACCAAACGGGGACTAGGGGTGATATGATCTTGCCAATTGGTGTACCTCTCAATCTTGGCAAGTTCTTTTGCCACGTCGAGTATTAGCGGCCTATCTTCTCTTCTTCTTTCAATGCATCTCAAAGCCAGTTTTACGAAAGCTTGCACTTGTGGCTTCACTTCATAATCGATTTCTGCTTCTTCCAATATTTTACGATCCACAACTTCATCGAATCGTTCATTTTCTACCGCGTTCGCCACATAGCTGCCGATAGGATTTTCATTCCCAGGCCTACTTCTGTCATAAACTACCTGCCCCGTTAGAAGGACAAGTAAAGTAGCCCCAAAGCTATAAACATCAGTATGCTCTGTAATGTACCCTGTCCCAACGTAAGTGGGTTCGGCAAACCCGAAAGTCCCTTTCACAGCATCTTCAACAAAATTTTCACCTTCAGGAATTTGAATGCATAAATTGAAGTTGCACAATTTGGGAACGTAATCCTTATCCAGAAAGATACTTGAAGGTTGAATATCTCTATGAATTATAGGTCTGGGATATGCAGTATGGAGGTACGTTATTGCGTTCGCAATATCTTTCGCGACTTTCAACCTCGTTTTCCAAGGTAATGATAAATAACTACCATCAAAATCAATGCATCCCTTACTGTTAAGATGTCCGTTTTCCGCGTATTCATATACTAATACTGGATCAGAGAATTCTAGGCAACAACCTAATAGCTTAAGAGCATTTTTGTGGCTGCTCATTTGGCAACTTATCGCAATGTCACGATATGCTTCATTGTTTTCATTCAAATGATATTTCTTGACTAGAACTAGGCGATCATCCAGAGTACCTTTGTACCACTTTGAATTATAATCAACAGAGAATTGTGATTGGAAGTAGTTGGTAGCTTCAAGGACTTGTTTAGCAGAGAAGCTCCTAATAGGGTTACATCTGCATTTATCTTTGCAACAAGTTATGAGCTCCTCCAACAATTTGCTCCCATTCTTTAATAAAAACCTCTTTCTTTCCTTCTCCAGCTTACCTACTTTGGTGTATTGAAAAATAAAAGCAGAAGTTTTGTTTAAATATACATTCTATAGACCCATGAATTTAAATAATATTCTTATTGTTGATTAGAATAGAATTGGTCGATTTGTTCGGGTTTGGTAAAGTCAACAAACCATGTACTCTGTACACACGATTTCAAACATTATACTCAGCAGAAGAACAAAGGTTGTACTTGTACCTGAGTGACTTGAGAAGCGTCTTTGCAGCCTTTCAAACTTCCGACCGAACCAACCTCTTGAGTCCTCCATTACAATCTTCTTAGCCGCAAACTCAAGTCTTTACTTTTACGAAAGAGTTTTTCTCTAGCAATCACTCGTATTATGGAGACGGGANTGCATAGTAGAAGTTTCTGCCTTTTACAGTCTGAGTCGTCTTTTAACAAATTAAAGTCTTAAAAGAGAAAATTCGTTAGACTCAATGGACAACAACGTAAATTTACACATATATTTGTGTGACAACTAGACTTGATTCTACCTATATTGACCGTCTTTTTTTTAGGGCTTATTACAAAAATCCAGCCCAAACTACCAAAATTTGAAAAATCCCGGATGGATTGATTTTTTTCAAAAATTCCGGTTTGATTTAGAAAAATATTAGATAAATACCATTTTTAATTCAAAATTAGTATTTTTAATTGGTACTCGAGGTAACCAATTAGGTTATTTAGAGTAACCAACTCAGTTACTTGAAGTAACTATTCAAGTTACCTCAGGTAACTTGACTAACTACCTTAAGTATCTCATCAATTAATAAAAAGTGGTATTTTTCTAAATATTTTTAAAAGTAATATTTTTATAATTAAATCTGAAATTTTTTAAATTCTGGGATTTTTCAATTTTTTTGAAAAATTACCATAAAAAAATCAAATTTCCTCTTTTTTTTATTTTTTTTTGGCCACAAGTCTAAATACTGGACTGACTTAGCAAACCCAATGAAAAGTCCACTACAAAACTCCTCTCAGTCACAATATAATTTGTGACTATTAAAAATGAAAAAATACGCTACTGAAAAAAGGCTCATTATCAATTTTGACCATTTTCAAAGTAATTGATGAAAAAAAGGGATAAACTAAAAATTATTTTCAAAATTATGATTTTTATTTAATGAAAAATTCAATTTTCTAAATTTTCGCCAATTCGACCCCAAGCTGAAAATTTTCACCTGTGTCGAAAAAAAGGATGCGCGGTGGGGATAGGCAGCCAAATACGTTAGATCGTTGTTGAAATTTTCGAACACCGATCGAGACATTTTTAATTACTTGTCGAAAATTTTCTACTTGATGGAAATGACTAAGATCAACAGTCAGACAAGTTCTGTTGGTGTTTTTGCCCTAAGAGCAAAATGTAAACAATGACTTGCTAATAAATAAATATATTTGATTTTTTTTTATTTGCTTGTATATATTATTT